>JAGMVL010001492.1:0-48163 GCA_019202695.1 Populus x sibirica
CTCATCGGCTTTGTAACTATATCTGGAGTTATAGAACTCCGATTCAAGCGATATTTATGGCGTTGGAAAGGTAAGACATGAGGCTACAAGTTTTATGTTTTGGGAAGAAACCATTTCTGCCTCTAATATAGTCAAAATCCTTGATCAACAAACACTTGGACCGTTACGTCCATTTTTGAACTGTTACTGTCTGACCTCTCATCAGCTTTGTAAATATATCTGGAGTTATAGAACTCCGATTCAAGCGATATTTATGGCGTTGGAAAGGTAAGACATGAGGCTACAAGTTCTATGTTTTGGGAAGAACCCATTTCTGCTTCTAATATAGTCAGAATCGCTCATAAACAAACACTTGGACCGTTACTGCCCAACAGTTACTGTCCATTTTTGAACTGTTACTGTCTGACCTCTCATCAGATTTTTAACTATATCTGGAGTTATAGAACTCCGATTCAAGCGAAATTTATGGCGTTGGAAAGGTAAGACATGAGGCTACAAGTTCTATGTCTTGGGAAGAACCCATTTCTGCTTCTAATATAGTCAGAATCGCTCATAAACAAACACTTGGACCGTTACCGTCCAACAGCTACCGTCCATTTTTGAACTGTTACTGTCTCGACCTCTCATCAGCTTTGTAACTATATCTGGAGTTATAGAACTCCGATTCAAGCGATATTTATGGCGTTGGAAAGGTAAGACATGAGGCTACAAGTTTTATGTTTTGGGAAGAAACCATTTCTGCCTCTAATATAGTCAAAATCCTTGATCAACAAACACTTGGACCGTTACTGTCCATTTTTGAACTGTTACTGTCGACCTCTCATCAGCTTTGTAACTATATCTGGAGTTATAGAACTCCGATTCAAGCGATATTTATGGCGTTGGAAAGGTAAGACATGAGGCTACAAGTTTTATGTTTTGGGAAGAAACCATTTCTGCCTCTAATATAGTCAAAATCCTTGATCAACAAACACTTGGCGTTATGCCAACATTCGTCCATTTTTGAACTGTTACTGTCGACCTCTCATCAGCTTTGTAACTATATCTGGAGTTATAGAACTCCGATTCAAGCGATATTTATGGCGTTGGAAAGGTAAGACATGAGGCTACAAGTTTTATGTTTTGGGAAGAAACCATTTCTGCCTCTAATATAGTCAAAATCCTTGATCAACAAACACTTGGACCGTTACTGTCATTGTCCATTTTTGAACTGTATTCTTGTCGACCTCTCATCAGCTTTGTAACTATATCTGGAGTTATAGAACTCCGATTCAAGCGATATTTATGGCGTTGGAAAGGTAAGACATGAGGCTACAAGTTTTATGTTTTGGGAAGAAACCATTTCTGCCTCTAATATAGTCAAAATCCTTGATCAACAAACACTTGGACCGTTAGATCTTGTCCATTTTTGAACTGTTATTCGTCTCGACCTCTCATCAGCTTTGTAACTATATCTGGAGTTATAGAACTCCGATTCAAGCGATATTTATGGCGTTGGAAAGGTAAGACATGAGGCTACAAGTTTTATGTTTTGGGAAGAAACCATTTCTCGCCTCTAATATAGTCAAAATCCTTGATCAACAAACACTTGGACCGTTAAACTATTGTCCATTTTTGAACTGTTCGTCTCGACCTCTCATCAGCTTTGTAACTATATCTGGAGTTATAGAACTCCGATTCAAGCGATATTTATGGCGTTGGAAAGGTAAGACATGAGGCTACAAGTTTTATGTTTTGGGAAGAAACCATTTCTGCCTCTAATATAGTCAAAATCCTTGATCAACAAACACTTGGACCGTTACGTCCAACATCGTCCATTTTTGAACTGTTATCGTCTCGACCTCTCATCAGCTTTGTAACTATATCTGGAGTTATAGAACTCCGATTCAAGCGATATTTATGGCGTTGGAAAGGTAAGACATGAGGCTACAAGTTTTATGTTTTGGGAAGAAACCATTTCTGCCTCTAATATAGTCAAAATCCTTGATCAACAAACACTTGGACCGTTGTCCAACGTTCTGTCCATTTTTGAACTGTTACTTGTCGACCTCTCATCAGCTTTGTAACTATATCTGGAGTTATAGAACTCCGATTCAAGCGATATTTATGGCGTTGGAAAGGTAAGACATGAGGCTACAAGTTTTATGTTTTGGGAAGAAACCATTTCTGCCTCTAATATAGTCAAAATCCTTGATCAACAAACACTTGGGACCGTCCAACCGTTACTGTCCATTTTTGAACTGTTACTGTCGACCTCTCATCAGCTTTGTAACTATATCTCGGAGTTATAGAACTCCGATTCAAGCGATATTTATGGCGTTGGAAAGGTAAGACATGAGGCTACAAGTTTTATGTTTTGGGAAGAAACCATTTCTGCTTCTAATATAGTCAAAATCCTTGATCAACAAACACTTGGACAGTTACTGTCCAACAGTTACTGTCCATTTTTGAACTGTTACTGTCTGACCTCTCATCAGCTTTGTAACTATATCTGGAGTTATAGAACTCCGATTCAAGCGATATTTATGGCGTTGGAAAGGTAAGACATGAGGCTACAAGTTTTATGTTTTGGGAAGAAACCATTTCTGCCTCTAATATAGTCAAAATCCTTGATCAACAAACACTTGGACCGTTACTGTCCAACAGTTATTGTCCATTTTTGAACTGTTACTGTCTGACCTATCATCAGCTTTGTAACTATATCTGGAGTTATAGAACTCCGATTCAAGCGATATTTATGGCGTTGGAAAGGTAAGACATGAGGCTACAAGTTTTATGTTTTGGGAAGAAACCATTTCTGCCTCTAATATAGTCAAAATCCTTGATCAACAAACACTTGGACCGTTCTTGTCCATTTTTGAACTGTTACTGTCTCGACCTCTCATCAGCTTTGTAACTATATCCGGAGTTATAGAACTCCGATTCAAGCGATATTTATGGCGTTGGAAAGGTAAGACATGAGGCTACAAGTTCTATGTTTTGGGAAGAACCCATTTCTGCTTCTAATATAGTCAGAATCGCTCATAAACAAACACTTGGACCGTTATTGTCCAACAGTTACTGTCCATTTTTGAACTGTTATTCTTGTCGACCTCTCATCAGCTTTTTAACTATATCTGGAGTTATAGAACTCCGATTCAAGCGATATTTATGGCGTTGGAAAGGTAAGACATGAGGCTACAAGTTCTATGTTTTGGGAAGAACCCATTTCTGCTTCTAATATAGTCAGAATCGCTCATAAACAAACACTTGGACCGTTCTTGTCCAACATTCTGTCCATTTTTGAACTTATTCTTCTCGACCTCTCATCAGCTTTGTAACTATATCTGGAGTTATAGAACTCCGATTCAAGCGATATTTATGGCGTTGGAAAGGTAAGACATGAGGCTACAAGTTTTATGTTTTGGGAAGAAACCATTTCTGCCTCTAATATAGTCAAAATCCTTGATCAACAAACACTTGGACCGTTATCCATTGTCCAATTTTTGACTGTCTCGACCTCTCATCAGCTTTGTAACTATATCTGGAGTTATAGAACTCCGATTCAAGCGATATTTATGGCGTTGGAAAGGTAAGACATGAGGCTACAAGTTTTATGTTTTGGGAAGAAACCATTTCTGCCTCTAATATAGTCAAAATCCTTGATCAACAAACACTTGGACCGTTACTGTCCGACTGTTACTGTCCATTTTTGAACTGTTACGTTCGACCTCTCATCAGCTTTGTAACTATATCTGGAGTTATAGAACTCCGATTCAAGCGATATTTATGGCGTTGGAAAGGTAAGACATGAGGCTACAAGTTTTATGTTTTGGGAAGAAACCATTTCTGCCTCTAATATAGTCAAAATCCTTGATCAACAAACACTTGGACCGTTCTGTCCAACATTTTGTCCATTTTTGAACTGTTACTTGTCGACCTCTCATCAGCTTTGTAACTATATCTGGAGTTATAGAACTCCGATTCAAGCGATATTTATGGCGTTGGAAAGGTAAGACATGAGGCTACAAGTTCTATGTTTTGGGAAGAACCCATTTCTGCTTCTAATATAGTCAAAATCCTTCATAAACAAACACTTGGACCGTTATCGTCCAACATTCTGTCCATTTTTGAACTGTTCTTGTCGACCTCTCATCAGCTTTGTAACTATATCTGGAGTTATAGAACTCCGATTCAAGCGATATTTATGGCGTTGGAAAGGTAAGACATGAGGCTACAAGTTTTATGTTTTGGGAAGAAACCATTTCTGCCTCTAATATAGTCAAAATTTCACTTGATCAACAAACAGTTGGACCGTTATTGTCCATTTTTGAACTGTTACTGTCTCGACCTCTCATCAGCTTTGTAACTATATCTGGAGTTATAGAACTCCGATTCAAGCGATATTTATGGCGTTGGAAAGGTAAGACATGAGGCTACAAGTTTTATGTTTTGGGAAGAAACCATTTCTGCCTCTAATATAGTCAAAATCCTTGATCAACAAACACTTGGACCGTTAAGATCTGTCCATTTTTGAACTGTATTCTTGTCGACCTCTCATCAGCTTTGTAACTATATCTGGAGTTATAGAACTCCGATTCAAGCGATATTTATGGCGTTGGAAAGGTAAGACATGAGGCTACAAGTTTTATGTTTTGGGAAGAAACCATTTCTGCCTCTAATATAGTCAAAATCCTTGATCAACAAACACTTGGACCGTTATCTGTCCATTTGTCCATTTTTGAACTGTTCTTGTCGACCTCTCATCAGCTTTGTAACTATATCTGGAGTTATAGAACTCCGATTCAAGCGATATTTATGGCGTTGGAAAGGTAAGACATGAGGCTACAAGTTCTATGTTTTGGGAAGAACCCATTTCTGCTTCTAATATAGTCAAAATCGCTCATAAACAAACACTTGGACCGTTCTTGTCCAACGTTTCGTCCATTTTTGAACTGTTTCGTCTCGACCTCTCCTCAGATTTTTAACTATATCTGGAGTTATAGAACTCCGATTCAAGCGATATTTATGGCGTTGGAAAGGTAAGACATGAGGCTACAAGTTCTATGTTTTGGGAAGAACCCATTTCTGCTTCTAATATAGTCAAAATCACTCATAAACAAACACTTGGACCGTTTCTTGTCCATTCTTGTCCATTTTTGAACTGTTCTTGTCTGACCTCTCATCAGCTTTGTAACTATATCTGGAGTTATAGAACTCCGATTCAAGCGATATTTATGGCGTTGGAAAGGTAAGACATGAGGCTACAAGTTTTATGTTTTGGGAAGAAACCATTTCTGCCTCTAATATAGTCAAAATCCTTGATCAACAAACACTTGGACCGTTCTTGTCCATTTTTGTCCATTTTTGAACTATACTTGTCGACCTCTCATCAGCTTTGTAACTATATCTGGAGTTATAGAACTCCGATTCAAGCGATATTTATGGCGTTGGAAAGGTAAGACATGAGGCTACAAGTTTTATGTTTTGGGAAGAAACCATTTCTGCCTCTAATATAGTCAAAATCCTTGATCAACAAACACTTGGACCGTTCTTGTCCATTTTTCCATTTTTTTTCTTGTCGACCTCTCATCAGCTTTGTAACTATATCTGGAGTTATAGAACTCCGATTCAAGCGATATTTATGGCGTTGGAAAGGTAAGACATGAGGCTACAAGTTTTATGTTTTGGGAAGAAACCATTTCTGCCTCTAATATAGTCAAAATCCTTGATCAACAAACACTTGGACCGTTCGTCAACATCTTGTCCATTTTTGAACTGTTCTTGTCGACCTCTCATCAGCTTTGTAACTATATCTGGAGTTATAGAACTCCGATTCAAGCGATATTTATGGCGTTGGAAAGGTAAGACATGAGGCTACAAGTTTTATGTTTTGGGAAGAAACCATTTCTGCCTCTAATATAGTCAAAATCCTTGATCAACAAACACTTGGACCGTTCTGTAATCCTTGTCCATTTTTGAACTGTTATTCTTGTCGACCTCTCATCAGCTTTGTAACTATATCTCGGAGTTATAGAACTCCGATTCAAGCGATATTTATGGCGTTGGAAAGGTAAGACATGAGGCTACAAGTTTTATGTTTTGGGAAGAAACCATTTCTGCCTCTAATATAGTCAAAATCCTTGATCAACAAACAACGTTGGGACCGTTATCTTGTCCATTTTTGAACTGTTACTTCTCGACCTCTCATCAGCTTTGTAACTATATCTGGAGTTATAGAACTCCGATTCAAGCGATATTTATGGCGTTGGAAAGGTAAGACATGAGGCTACAAGTTTTATGTTTTGGGAAGAAACCATTTCTGCCTCTAATATAGTCAAAATCCTTGATCAACAAACACTTGGACCGTTCTTGTCCATTTTTGAACTATTCTTCTCGACCTCTCATCAGCTTTGTAACTATATCTGGAGTTATAGAACTCCGATTCAAGCGATATTTATGGCGTTGGAAAGGTAAGACATGAGGCTACAAGTTTTATGTTTTGGGAAGAAACCATTTCTGCCTCTAATATAGTCAAAATCCTTGATCAACAAACACTTGGACCGTTCTGAAATTCTTGTCCATTTTTGAACCATTCTTGTCGACCTCTCATCAGCTTTGTAACTATATCTGGAGTTATAGAACTCCGATTCAAGCGATATTTATGGCGTTGGAAAGGTAAGACATGAGGCTACAAGTTTTATGTTTTGGGAAGAAACCATTTCTGCCTCTAATATAGTCAAAATCCTTGATCAACAAACACTTGGACGTAACGTTATTGTCCATTTTTGAACTGTTACTGTCTCGACCTCTCATCAGCTTTGTAACTATATCTGGAGTTATAGAACTCCGATTCAAGCGATATTTATGGCGTTGGAAAGGTAAGACATGAGGCTACAAGTTCTATGTTTTGGGAAGAACCCATTTCTGCTTCTAATATAGTCAAAATCGCTTCATAAACAAACACTTGGACCGTTCTTGTCCAACCGTTCTTGTCCATTTTTGAACGTTACATCTGTCGACCTCTCATCAGCTTTGTAACTATATCTGGAGTTATAGAACTCCGATTCAAGCGATATTTATGGCGTTGGAAAGGTAAGACATGAGGCTACAAGTTTTATGTTTTGGGAAGAAACCATTTCTGCCTCTAATATAGTCAAAATCCTTGATCAACAAACACTTGGACGTTCTTGCCCGTTCTGTCCATTTTTGAACTGTTTCTTGTCGACCTCTCATCGGCTTTGTAACTATATCTGGAGTTATAGAACTCCGATTCAAGCGATATTTATGGCGTTGGAAAGGTAAGACATGAGGCTACAAGTTCTATGTCTTGGGAAGAACCCATTTCTGCTTCTAATATAGTCAGAATCGCTCATAAACAAACACTTGGACCGTTCTTGTCCAACGATTATGTCCATTTTTGAGCTATTCTTGTCGACCTCTCCTCAGATTTTTAACTATATCTGGAGTTATAGAACTCCGATTCAAGCGATATTTATGGCGTTGGAAAGGTAAGACATGAGGCTACAAGTTCTATGTCTTGGGAAGAACCCATTTCTGCTTCTAATATAGTCAGAATCACTCATAAACAAACACTTGGACCGTTCCTGTCCAACGATTCTGTCCATTTTTGAACTGTTACTTGTCGACCTCTCATCAGCTTTGTAACTATATCTGGAGTTATAGAACTCCGATTCAAGCGATATTTATGGCGTTGGAAAGGTAAGACATGAGGCTACAAGTTTTATGTTTTGGGAAGAAACCATTTCTGCCTCTAATATAGTCAAAATCCTTGATCAACAAACACTTGGACCGTTTTTCTGTCCATTTTTGAACTATTCTTGTCGACCTCTCATCAGCTTTGTAACTATATCTGGAGTTATAGAACTCCGATTCAAGCGATATTTATGGCGTTGGAAAGGTAAGACATGAGGCTACAAGTTTTATGTTTTGGGAAGAAACCATTTCTGCTTCTAATATAGTCAAAATCCTTGATCAACAAACACTTGGGACTTGTCCAAGATTCTTGTCCATTTTTGAACTGTTACTTGTCTCGACCTCTCATCAGCTTTGTAACTATATCTGGAGTTATAGAACTCCGATTCAAGCGATATTTATGGCGTTGGAAAGGTAAGACATGAGGCTACAAGTTTTATGTTTTGGGAAGAAACCATTTCTGCCTCTAATATAGTCAAAATCCTTGATCAACAAACACTTGGACCGTTCTGCCATTTTGTCCATTTTTGAACTATTACTTGTCGACCTCTCATCAGCTTTGTAACTATATCTGGAGTTATAGAACTCCGATTCAAGCGATATTTATGGCGTTGGAAAGGTAAGACATGAGGCTACAAGTTTTATGTTTTGGGAAGAAACCATTTCTGCCTCTAATATAGTCAAAATCCTTGATCAACAAACACTTGGACCCTTTCTTGTCCATTTTTGAACTGTTACTGTCTCGACCTCTCATCAGCTTTGTAACTATATCTGGAGTTATAGAACTCCGATTCAAGCGATATTTATGGCGTTGGAAAGGTAAGACATGAGGCTACAAGTTTTATGTTTTGGGAAGAAACCATTTCTGCCTCTAATATAGTCAAAATCCTTGATCAACAAACACTTGGACCGTTCGTCCCATCTGTCCATTTTTGAACTGTTACTGTCGACCTCTCATCAGCTTTGTAACTATATCTGGAGTTATAGAACTCCGATTCAAGCGATATTTATGGCGTTGGAAAGGTAAGACATGAGGCTACAAGTTTTATGTTTTGGGAAGAAACCATTTCTGCCTCTAATATAGTCAAAATCCTTGATCAACAAACACTTGGACCGTTCTGTCAACATTTGTCCATTTTTGAACTGTTACTTGTCGACCTCTCATCGGCTTTGTAACTATATCTGGAGTTATAGAACTCCGATTCAAGCGATATTTATGGCGTTGGAAAGGTAAGACATGAGGCTACAAGTTCTATGTCTTGGGAAGAACCCATTTCTGCTTCTAATATAGTCAGAATCGCTCATAAACAAACACTTGGACCGTTCTTGTCCAACGATTCTTGTCCATTTTTGAACTGTTACTGTCTCGACCTCTCATCAGATTTTTAACTATATCTGGAGTTATAGAACTCCGATTCAAGCGAAATTTATGGCGTTGGAAAGGTAAGACATGAGGCTACAAGTTCTATGTTTTGGGAAGAACCCATTTCTGCTTCTAATATAGTCAAAATCACTCATAAACAAACACTTGGACCGTTACTCGTCCATTTTTGAACTGTATTCTTGTCGACCTCTCATCAGCTTTGTAACTATATCTGGAGTTATAGAACTCCGATTCAAGCGATATTTATGGCGTTGGAAAGGTAAGACATGAGGCTACAAGTTTTATGTTTTGGGAAGAAACCATTTCTGCCTCTAATATAGTCAAAATCCTTGATCAACAAACACTTGGACCGTTTGTCCATTTTTGAACTGTTACTGTCGACCTCTCATCAGCTTTGTAACTATATCTGGAGTTATAGAACTCCGATTCAAGCGATATTTATGGCGTTGGAAAGGTAAGACATGAGGCTACAAGTTTTATGTTTTGGGAAGAAACCATTTCTGCTTCTAATATAGTCAAAATCCTTGATCAACAAACACTTGGAGTTGGTCCGTTTCTGTCCATTTTTGAACTGTTACGTCTCGACCTCTCATCAGCTTTGTAACTATATCTGGAGTTATAGAACTCCGATTCAAGCGATATTTATGGCGTTGGAAAGGTAAGACATGAGGCTACAAGTTTTATGTTTTGGGAAGAAACCATTTCTGCCTCTAATATAGTCAAAATCCTTGATCAACAAACACTTGGACCGTTAGCCAAATTCTGTCCATTTTTGAACTGTTACTGTCGACCTCTCATCAGCTTTGTAACTATATCTGGAGTTATAGAACTCCGATTCAAGCGATATTTATGGCGTTGGAAAGGTAAGACATGAGGCTACAAGTTTTATGTTTTGGGAAGAAACCATTTCTGCCTCTAATATAGTCAAAATCCTTGATCAACAAACACTTGGACCGTTGGACCGATTTACTGTCCATTTTTGAACTGTTTCTTCTCGACCTCTCATCAGCTTTGTAACTATATCTGGAGTTATAGAACTCCGATTCAAGCGATATTTATGGCGTTGGAAAGGTAAGACATGAGGCTACAAGTTTTATGTTTTGGGAAGAAACCATTTCTGCTTCTAATATAGTCAAAATCCCTGATAAACAAACACTTGGACCGTTTGTAACGTTCTTGTCCATTTTTGAACTGTTACTTGTCGACCTCTCATCAGCTTTGTAACTATATCTGGAGTTATAGAACTCCGATTCAAGCGATATTTATGGCGTTGGAAAGGTAAGACATGAGGCTACAAGTTTTATGTTTTGGGAAGAAACCATTTCTGCCTCTAATATAGTCAAAATCCTTGATCAACAAACACTTGGACCGTTCGTCCATTTTGTCCATTTTTGAACTGTTATTCGTCTCGACCTCTCATCAGCTTTGTAACTATATCTGGAGTTATAGAACTCCGATTCAAGCGATATTTATGGCGTTGGAAAGGTAAGACATGAGGCTACAAGTTCTATGTCTTGGGAAGAACCCATTTCTGCTTCTAATATAGTCAGAATCGCTCATAAACAAACACTTGGACCGTTCTTGTCCAACGACTTGTCCATTTTTGAACTGTTCTTGTCGACCTCTCCTCAGATTTTTAACTATATCTGGAGTTATAGAACTCCGATTCAAGCGAAACTTATGGCGTTGGAAAGGTAAGACATGAGGCTACAAGTTCTATGTCTTGGGAAGAACCCATTTCTGCTTCTAATATAGTCAGAATCACTCATAAACAAACACTTGGACCGTTCTTGTCCAACGTTCTGTCCATTTTTGAACTGTTATCTGTCGACCTCTCATCAGCTTTGTAACTATATCTGGAGTTATAGAACTCCGATTCAAGCGATATTTATGGCGTTGGAAAGGTAAGACATGAGGCTACAAGTTTTATGTTTTGGGAAGAAACCATTTCTGCTTCTAATATAGTCAAAATCCTTGATCAACAAACACTTGGACCGTTTTGTCCAACCATTCTTGTCCATTTTTGAACTGTTACTGTCTGTCGACCTCTCATCGGCTTTGTAACATATATCTGGAGTTATAGAACTCCGATTCAAGCGATATTTATGGCGTTGGAAAGGTAAGACATGAGGCTACAAGTTCTATGTCTTGGGAAGAACCCATTTCTGCTTCTAATATAGTCAGAATCGCTCATAAACAAACACTTGGACCGTTCTTGTCCAACGATTCTTGTCCATTTTTGAACTTTACTCTTGTCGACCTCTCCTCAGATTTTTAACTATATCTGGAGTTATAGAACTCCGATTCAAGCGATATTTATGGCGTTGGAAAGGTAAGACATGAGGCTACAAGTTCTATGTCTTGGGAAGAACCCATTTCTGCTTCTAATATAGTCAGAATCACTCATAAACAAACACTTGGACCGTTACTGTCCAACAGTTACTGTCCATTTTTGAATTGTTACTGTCTGACCTCTCATCAGCTTTGTAACTATATCTGGAGTTATAGAACTCCGATTCAAGCGATATTTATGGCGTTGGAAAGGTAAGACATGAGGCTACAAGTTTTATGTTTTGGGAAGAAACCATTTCTGCCTCTAATATAGTCAAAATCCTTGATCAACAAACACTTGGACCGTTACGTCCATTTGTCCATTTTTGAACTGTTACTGTCGACCTCTCATCAGCTTTGTAACTATATCTGGAGTTATAGAACTCCGATTCAAGCGATATTTATGGCGTTGGAAAGGTAAGACATGAGGCTACAAGTTTTATGTTTTGGGAAGAAACCATTTCTGCCTCTAATATAGTCAAAATCCTTGATCAACAAACACTTGGACCGTTAACGTCTTGTCCATTTTTGAACTGTTCTTGTCGACCTCTCATCAGCTTTGTAACTATATCTGGAGTTATAGAACTCCGATTCAAGCGATATTTATGGCGTTGGAAAGGTAAGACATGAGGCTACAAGTTCTATGTCTTGGGAAGAACCCATTTCTGCTTCTAATATAGTCAGAATCGCTCATAAACAAACACTTGGACCGTTTGTCCAACAGTTCTGTCCATTTTTGAACTGTTCTTGTCGACCTCTCATCAGCTTTGTAACTATATCCTGGAGTTATAGAACTCCGATTCAAGCGATATTTATGGCGTTGGAAAGGTAAGACATGAGGCTACAAGTTCTATGTCTTGGGAAGAACCCATTTCTGCTTCTAATATAGTCAGAATCGCTCATAAACAAACACTTGGACCGTTCTTTCAACGATCTGTCCATTTTTGAACTGTTCTTGTCGACCTCTCATCAGCTTTGTAACTATATCTGGAGTTATAGAACTCCGATTCAAGCGATATTTATGGCGTTGGAAAGGTAAGACATGAGGCTACAAGTTTTATGTTTTGGGAAGAAACCATTTCTGCCTCTAATATAGTCAAAATCCTTGATCAACAAACACTTGGACCGTTCGATTTACTGTCCATTTTTGAACTGTTATCGTGTCGACCTCTCATCAGCTTTGTAACTATATCTGGAGTTATAGAACTCCGATTCAAGCGATATTTATGGCGTTGGAAAGGTAAGACATGAGGCTACAAGTTCTATGTTTTGGGAAGAACCCATTTCTGCTTCTAATATAGTCAAAATCCTTGATAAACAAACACTTGGACCGTTACTGTCCAACAGATTCTGTCCATTTTTGAACTGTTACTGTCGACCTCTCATCAGCTTTGTAACTATATCTGGAGTTATAGAACTCCGATTCAAGCGATATTTATGGCGTTGGAAAGGTAAGACATGAGGCTACAAGTTTTATGTTTTGGGAAGAAACCATTTCTGCTTCTAATATAGTCAAAATCCTTGATCAACAAACACTTGGACCGTTCTTGTCACCGTTGTCCATTTTTGAACTGTTACTGTCGACCTCTCATCAGCTTTGTAACTATATCTGGAGTTATAGAACTCCGATTCAAGCGATATTTATGGCGTTGGAAAGGTAAGACATGAGGCTACAAGTTTTATGTTTTGGGAAGAAACCATTTCTGCTTCTAATATAGTCAAAATCCTTGATCAACAAACACTTGGACCGTTCTGTCCAACCGTTACTGTCCATTTTTGAATTCTTGTCGACCTCTCATCAGCTTTGTAACTATATCTGGAGTTATAGAACTCCGATTCAAGCGATATTTATGGCGTTGGAAAGGTAAGACATGAGGCTACAAGTTTTATGTTTTGGGAAGAAACCATTTCTGCTTCTAATATAGTCAAAATCCCTGATAAACAAACACTTGGACCGTTTGTAACGTTATCTGTCCATTTTTGAACTGTTCTTGTCGACCTCTCATCGGCTTTGTAACTATATCTGGAGTTATAGAACTCCGATTCAAGCGATATTTATGGCGTTGGAAAGGTAAGACATGAGGCTACAAGTTCTATGTCTTGGGAAGAACCCATTTCTGCTTCTAATATAGTCAGAATCGCTCATAAACAAACACTTGGACCGTTCTTGTCCAACAGTTATTGTCCATTTTTGAACTGTTCGTCTCGACCTCTCATCGGATTTTTAACTATATCTCGGAGTTATAGAACTCCGATCAAGCGATATTTATGGCGTTGGAAAGGTAAGACATGAGGCTACAAGTTCTATGTTTTGGGAAGAACCCATTTCTGCTTCTAATATAGTCAAAATCGCTCATAAACAAACACTTGGACCGTTCTTGTCCAACGATTCTTGTCCATTTTTGAACTATTATTACTCGACCTCTCATCAGCTTTGTAACTATATCTGGAGTTATAGAACTCCGATTCAAGCGATATTTATGGCGTTGGAAAGGTAAGACATGAGGCTACAAGTTTTATGTTTTGGGAAGAAACCATTTCTGCTTCTAATATAGTCAAAATCCTTGATCAACAAACACTTGGACCGTTCTTGTCCAACGATTCTGTCCATTTTTGAACTGTTATTCTGTCGACCTCTCATCGGCTTTGTAACTATATCTGGAGTTATAGAACTCCGATTCAAGCGATATTTATGGCGTTGGAAAGGTAAGACATGAGGCTACAAGTTCTATGTCTTGGGAAGAACCCATTTCTGCTTCTAATATAGTCAGAATCTTGCTCATAAACAAACACTTGGACCGTTCTTGTCCAACAGTTCTTGTCCATTTTTGAACTGTTCTTGTCGACCTCTCCTCAGCTTTTTAACTATATCTGGAGTTATAGAACTCCGATTCAAGCGATATTTATGGCGTTGGAAAGGTAAGACATGAGGCTACAAGTTCTATGTCTTGGGAAGAACCCATTTCTGCTTCTAATATAGTCAGAATCGCTCATAAACAAACACTTGGACCGTTCTTGTCCAACCGATTCTTGTCCATTTTTGAACTGTTACTGTGTCGACCTCTCATCAGCTTTGTAACTATATCTGGAGTTATAGAACTCCGATTCAAGCGATATTTATGGCGTTGGAAAGGTAAGACATGAGGCTACAAGTTTTATGTTTTGGGAAGAAACCATTTCTGCCTCTAATATAGTCAAAATCCTTGATCAACAAACACTTGGACCGTTTCGTCCCATTTTTGTCCATTTTTGAACTGTTCTTGTCGACCTCTCATCAGCTTTGTAACTATATCTGGAGTTATAGAACTCCGATTCAAGCGATATTTATGGCGTTGGAAAGGTAAGACATGAGGCTACAAGTTTTATGTTTTGGGAAGAAACCATTTCTGCCTCTAATATAGTCAAAATCCTTGATCAACAAACACTTGGACCGTTCTGAACATCTTGTCCATTTTTGAACTGTTCTTCTCGACCTCTCATCAGCTTTGTAACTATATCTGGAGTTATAGAACTCCGATTCAAGCGATATTTATGGCGTTGGAAAGGTAAGACATGAGGCTACAAGTTCTATGTCTTGGGAAGAACCCATTTCTGCTTCTAATATAGTCAGAATCGCTCATAAACAAACACTTGGACCGTTCTTGTCCAACGATTCTTGTCCATTTTTGAACTGTTCTTGTCGACCTCTCATCAGCTTTTTAACTATATCTGGAGTTATAGAACTCCGATTCAAGCGATATTTATGGCGTTGGAAAGGTAAGACATGAGGCTACAAGTTCTATGTCTTGGGAAGAACCCATTTCTGCTTCTAATATAGTCAGAATCGCTCATAAACAAACACTTGGACCGTTCTGTCCCACGTTCTGTCCATTTTTGAATTGTTTGTCTCGACCTCTCATCAGCTTTGTAACTATATCTGGAGTTATAGAACTCCGATTCAAGCGATATTTATGGCGTTGGAAAGGTAAGACATGAGGCTACAAGTTTTATGTTTTGGGAAGAAACCATTTCTGCCTCTAATATAGTCAAAATCCTTGATCAACAAACACTTGGACCGTTAAATTTGTCCATTTTTGAACTGTTACTGTCTCGACCTCTCATCGGCTTTGTAAATATATCCGGAGTTATAGAACTCCGATTCAAGCGATATTTATGGCGTTGGAAAGGTAAGACATGAGGCTACAAGTTCTATGTTTTGGGAAGAACCCATTTCTGCTTCTAATATAGTCAAAATCGCTTCATAAACAAACACTTGGACCGTTTTGTCCAACATTCTTGTCCATTTTTGAACTGTTATCGTGTCGACCTCTCATCAGCTTTGTAACTATATCTGGAGTTATAGAACTCCGATTCAAGCGATATTTATGGCGTTGGAAAGGTAAGACATGAGGCTACAAGTTTTATGTTTTGGGAAGAAACCATTTCTGCCTCTAATATAGTCAAAATCCTTGATCAACAAACACTTGGACCGTTCTTGTCCAATTACGTCCATTTTTGAACTATTCTTGTCGACCTCTCATCAGCTTTGTAACTATATCTGGAGTTATAGAACTCCGATTCAAGCGATATTTATGGCGTTGGAAAGGTAAGACATGAGGCTACAAGTTTTATGTTTTGGGAAGAAACCATTTCTGCCTCTAATATAGTCAAAATCCTTGATCAACAAACACTTGGACCGTTCTTGTCCATTTTGTCCATTTTTGAACTGTTATCTTGTCGACCTCTCATCAGCTTTGTAACTATATCTGGAGTTATAGAACTCCGATTCAAGCGATATTTATGGCGTTGGAAAGGTAAGACATGAGGCTACAAGTTTTATGTTTTGGGAAGAAACCATTTCTGCCTCTAATATAGTCAAAATCCTTGATCAACAAACACTTGGACCGTTCTGTCGATTATTGTCCATTTTTGAACTGTTACTGTCGACCTCTCATCAGCTTTGTAACTATATCTGGAGTTATAGAACTCCGATTCAAGCGATATTTATGGCGTTGGAAAGGTAAGACATGAGGCTACAAGTTTCTATGTTTTGGGAAGAACCCATTTCTGCTTCTAATATAGTCAGAATCCTTCATAAACAAACACTTGGACCGTTCTTGTCAAGATTCTGTCCATTTTTGAACTGTTCTTGTCGACCTCTCATCAGCTTTGTAACTATATCTGGAGTTATAGAACTCCGATTCAAGCGATATTTATGGCGTTGGAAAGGTAAGACATGAGGCTACAAGTTTTATGTTTTGGGAAGAAACCATTTCTGCCTCTAATATAGTCAAAATCCTTGATCAACAAACACTTGGACCGTTACTGATTCGTTGTCCATTTTTGAACTGTTACTGTCGACCTCTCATCAGCTTTGTAACTATATCTGGAGTTATAGAACTCCGATTCAAGCGATATTTATGGCGTTGGAAAGGTAAGACATGAGGCTACAAGTTTTATGTTTTGGGAAGAAACCATTTCTGCTTCTAATATAGTCAAAATCCTTGATCAACAAACACTTGGACCGTTATGTCCAAGATTCTGTCCATTTTTGAACTGTACTTCTCGACCTCTCATCAGCTTTGTAACTATATCTGGAGTTATAGAACTCCGATTCAAGCGATATTTATGGCGTTGGAAAGGTAAGACATGAGGCTACAAGTTTTATGTTTTGGGAAGAAACCATTTCTGCCTCTAATATAGTCAAAATCCTTGATCAACAAACACTTGGACGTTGACCGATTCTTGTCCATTTTTGAACTGTTATCTTGTCGACCTCTCATCAGCTTTGTAACTATATCTGGAGTTATAGAACTCCGATTCAAGCGATATTTATGGCGTTGGAAAGGTAAGACATGAGGCTACAAGTTTTATGTTTTGGGAAGAAACCATTTCTGCCTCTAATATAGTCAAAATCCTTGATCAACAAACACTTGGACCGTTAATTGTCCATTTTTGAACTGTTCTTGTCGACCTCTCATCGGCTTTGTAACTATATCTGGAGTTATAGAACTCCGATTCAAGCGATATTTATGGCGTTGGAAAGGTAAGACATGAGGCTACAAGTTTTATGTTTTGGGAAGAAACCATTTCTGCTTCTAATATAGTCAAAATCCTTGATCAACAAACACTTGGACCGTTCTGCAACAGTTCTTGTCCATTTTTGAACTGTTACTGTCGACCTCTCATCAGCTTTGTAACTATATCTGGAGTTATAGAACTCCGATTCAAGCGATATTTATGGCGTTGGAAAGGTAAGACATGAGGCTACAAGTTTTATGTTTTGGGAAGAAACCATTTCTGCCTCTAATATAGTCAAAATCCTTGATCAACAAACACTTGGACCGTTAAAGATCTGTCCATTTTTGAACGCTATATCGTGTCGACCTCTCATCAGCTTTGTAACTATATCTCGGAGTTATAGAACTCCGATTCAAGCGATATTTATGGCGTTGGAAAGGTAAGACATGAGGCTACAAGTTTTATGTTTTGGGAAGAAACCATTTCTGCTTCTAATATAGTCAAAATCGCTGATCAACAAACACTTGGACCGTTTTGCAACGATTATTGTCCATTTTTGAACTGTTACTTGTCGACCTCTCATCAGCTTTGTAACTATATCTGGAGTTATAGAACTCCGATTCAAGCGATATTTATGGCGTTGGAAAGGTAAGACATGAGGCTACAAGTTTTATGTTTTGGGAAGAACCCATTTCTGCTTCTAATATAGTCAAAATCCCTCATAAACAAACACTTGGACCGTTACTCGTCCAACGATTCTTCGTCCATTTTTGAACTGTTATTCTTGTCGACCTCTCATCAGCTTTGTAACTATATCTGGAGTTATAGAACTCCGATTCAAGCGATATTTATGGCGTTGGAAAGGTAAGACATGAGGCTACAAGTTTTATGTTTTGGGAAGAAACCATTTCTGCCTCTAATATAGTCAAAATCCTTGATCAACAAACACTTGGAGCAACGATTACCGTCCATTTTTGAACTGTTATCTTGTCGACCTCTCATCAGCTTTGTAACTATATCTCGGAGTTATAGAACTCCGATTCAAGCGATATTTATGGCGTTGGAAAGGTAAGACATGAGGCTACAAGTTCTATGTCTTGGGAAGAACCCATTTCTGCTTCTAATATAGTCAGAATCGCTCATAAACAAACACTTGGACCGTTCTGTCCAACAGATTCTGTCCATTTTTGAACTTAGTCTTGTCTCGACCTCTCCTCAGATTTTTAACTATATCTGGAGTTATAGAACTCCGATTCAAGCGATATTTATGGCGTTGGAAAGGTAAGACATGAGGCTACAAGTTCTATGTCTTGGGAAGAACCCATTTCTGCTTCTAATATAGTCAGAATCGCTCATAAACAAACACTTGGACCGTTCTTGTCCAACAGTTATCTGTCCATTTTTGAACTGTTACTGTCGACCTCTCATCAGCTTTGTAACTATATCTCGGAGTTATAGAACTCCGATTCAAGCGATATTTATGGCGTTGGAAAGGTAAGACATGAGGCTACAAGTTTTATGTTTTGGGAAGAAACCATTTCTGCTTCTAATATAGTCAAAATCCTTGATCATAAACAAACACTTGGACCGTTGTAACAGTTACTGTCCATTTTTGAACTGTTATCGTCTCGACCTCTCATCGGCTTTGTAACTATATCTGGAGTTATAGAACTCCGATTCAAGCGATATTTATGGCGTTGGAAAGGTAAGACATGAGGCTACAAGTTCTATGTTTTGGGAAGAACCCATTTCTGCTTCTAATATAGTCAGAATCGCTCATAAACAAACACTTGGACCGTTCTTGTCCAACATTTTGTCCATTTTTGAACTGTTACTGTCTCGACCTCTCATCAGCTTTGTAACTATATCTGGAGTTATAGAACTCCGATTCAAGCGATATTTATGGCGTTGGAAAGGTAAGACATGAGGCTACAAGTTTTATGTTTTGGGAAGAAACCATTTCTGCTTCTAATATAGTCAAAATCCTTGATCAACAAACACTTGGACCGTTCTGTCCAACAGTTACTGTCCATTTTTGAACTGTTCTTGTCGACCTCTCATCAGCTTTGTAACTATATCTGGAGTTATAGAACTCCGATTCAAGCGATATTTATGGCGTTGGAAAGGTAAGACATGAGGCTACAAGTTTTATGTTTTGGGAAGAAACCATTTCTGCCTCTAATATAGTCAAAATCCTTGATCAACAAACACTTGGACCGTTCTTGTCCAACGTTCTGTCCATTTTTGAACTGTTACTGTCTCGACCTCTCATCAGCTTTGTAACTATATCTGGAGTTATAGAACTCCGATTCAAGCGATATTTATGGCGTTGGAAAGGTAAGACATGAGGCTACAAGTTTTATGTTTTGGGAAGAAACCATTTCTGCCTCTAATATAGTCAAAATCCTTGATCAACAAACACTTGGACCGTTCGTCAACGATTCTGTCCATTTTTGAACGTTATCTTGTCGACCTCTCATCAGCTTTGTAACTATATCTGGAGTTATAGAACTCCGATTCAAGCGATATTTATGGCGTTGGAAAGGTAAGACATGAGGCTACAAGTTCTATGTTGGGAAGAACCCATTTCTGCTTCTAATATAGTCAGAATCGCTCATAAACAAACACTTGGACCGTTCTTGTCCAACAGTTCTTGTCCATTTTTGAACTATTCGTGTCGACCTCTCCTCGGATTTTTAACTATATCTGGAGTTATAGAACTCCGATTCAAGCGAAATTTATGGCGTTGGAAAGGTAAGACATGAGGCTACAAGTTCTATGTTTTGGGAAGAACCCATTTCTGCTTCTAATATAGTCAGAATCACTCATAAACAAACACTTGGACCGTTACATCGTCCAACATTCTTGTCCATTTTTGAACTGTTACTGTCTCGACCTCTCATCAGCTTTGTAACTATATCTGGAGTTATAGAACTCCGATTCAAGCGATATTTATGGCGTTGGAAAGGTAAGACATGAGGCTACAAGTTTTATGTTTTGGGAAGAAACCATTTCTGCTCTAATATAGTCAAAATCCTTGATCAACAAACACTTGGACCGTTACTTACGTTACTGTCCATTTTTGAACTGTTACTGTCTCGACCTCTCATCAGCTTTGTAAATATATCTGGAGTTATAGAACTCCGATTCAAGCGATATTTATGGCGTTGGAAAGGTAAGACATGAGGCTACAAGTTCTATGTTTTGGGAAGAACCCATTTCTGCTTCTAATATAGTCAGAATCGCTCATAAACAAACACTTGGACCGTTCTGTCCAACAGCGTTATCGTCCATTTTTGAACTGTTACTTGTCTCGACCTCTCATCGGATTTTTAACTATATCTGGAGTTATAGAACTCCGATTCAAGCGATATTTATGGCGTTGGAAAGGTAAGACATGAGGCTACAAGTTTTCTATGTTTTGGGAAGAAACCATTTCTGCTTCTAATATAGTCAGAATCCTTCATAAACAAACACTTGGACCGTTCTTGTCCAACGATTACTGTCCATTTTTGAACTGTTACTGTCTGTCGACCTCTCATCAGCTTTGTAACTATATCTGGAGTTATAGAACTCCGATTCAAGCGATATTTATGGCGTTGGAAAGGTAAGACATGAGGCTACAAGTTTTATGTTTTGGGAAGAAACCATTTCTGCCTCTAATATAGTCAAAATCCTTGATCAACAAACACTTGGACCGTTGTCAACATTCTGTCCATTTTTGAACTGTTACTCGTCTCGACCTCTCATCAGCTTTGTAACTATATCTGGAGTTATAGAACTCCGATTCAAGCGATATTTATGGCGTTGGAAAGGTAAGACATGAGGCTACAAGTTCTATGTTTTGGGAAGAAACCATTTCTGCTTCTAATATAGTCAAAATCCTTCATAAACAAACACTTGGACGTTGGACGTCCATTCTTGTCCATTTTTGAACTGTTACTGTCTCGACCTCTCATCAGACTTTGTAACTATATCTGGAGTTATAGAACTCCGATTCAAGCGATATTTATGGCGTTGGAAAGGTAAGACATGAGGCTACAAGTTCTATGTTTTGGGAAGAACCCATTTCTGCTTCTAATATAGTCAAAATCGCTCATAAACAAACACTTGGACCGTTACCTGTCCAACAGTTACTGTCCATTTTTGAACTGTTCTTGTCGACCTCTCATCAGCTTTGTAACTATATCTGGAGTTATAGAACTCCGATTCAAGCGATATTTATGGCGTTGGAAAGGTAAGACATGAGGCTACAAGTTTTATGTTTTGGGAAGAAACCATTTCTGCCTCTAATATAGTCAAAATCCTATAAACAAACATTGGACCAAACTGTTGGACCGTTACTGTCCATTTTTGAACTGTTACTGTCGACCTCTCATCAGCTTTGTAACTATATCTGGAGTTATAGAACTCCGATTCAAGCGATATTTATGGCGTTGGAAAGGTAAGACATGAGGCTACAAGTTTTATGTTTTGGGAAGAAACCATTTCTGCCTCTAATATAGTCAAAATCCTTGATCAACAAACACTTGGACCCGTCCCGATTCCGTCCATTTTTGAACTGTTACTCGTCTCGACCTCTCATCGGCTTTGTAACTATATCTGGAGTTATAGAACTCCGATTCAAGCGATATTTATGGCGTTGGAAAGGTAAGACATGAGGCTACAAGTTCTATGTCTTGGGAAGAACCCATTTCTGCTTCTAATATAATCAGAATCGCTCATAAACAAACACTTGGACCGTTACTTGTCCAACAGTTCTGTCCATTTTTGAACTGTTACTTGTCGACCTCTCCTCAGATTTTTAACTATATCTGGAGTTATAGAACTCCGATTCAAGCGAAATTTGTGGCGTTGGAAAGGTAAGACATGAGGCTACAAGTTCTATGTCTTGGGAAGAACCCATTTCTGCTTCTAATATAGTCAGAATCCGACTCATAAACAAACACTTGGACCGTTCTGTCCATCCATTTCTGTCCATTTTTGAACTGTTATCGTCTCGACCTCTCATCAGCTTTGTAACTATATCTGGAGTTATAGAACTCCGATTCAAGCGATATTTATGGCGTTGGAAAGGTAAGACATGAGGCTACAAGTTTTATGTTTTGGGAAGAAACCATTTCTGCCTCTAATATAGTCAAAATCCTTGATCAACAAACACTTGGACCGTTGTAACGATCTGTCCATTTTTGAACTATTCTTGTCGACCTCTCATCGGCTT
This sequence comes from Populus x sibirica, assembly GCA_019202695.1. Classification (NCBI taxonomy): domain Eukaryota; kingdom Viridiplantae; phylum Streptophyta; class Magnoliopsida; order Malpighiales; family Salicaceae; genus Populus; species Populus x sibirica. The sequence continues at coordinate 22,632 of JAGMVL010001492.1, forward strand.
TGTAACTATATCTGGAGTTATAGAACTCCGATTCAAGCGATATTTATGGCGTTGGAAAGGTAAGACATGAGGCTACAAGTTCTATGTTTTGGGAAGAACCCATTTCTGCTTCTAATATAGTCAGAATCGCTCATAAACAAACACTTGGACCGTTCTGTCCAACGTTACTTGTCCATTTTTGAACTATTCTTGTCTCGACCTCTCATCAGCTTTGTAACTATATCTGGAGTTATAGAACTCCGATTCAAGCGATATTTATGGCGTTGGAAAGGTAAGACATGAGGCTACAAGTTTTATGTTTTGGGAAGAAACCATTTCTGCCTCTAATATAGTCAAAATCCTTGATCAACAAACACTTGGACTAAGACCGATTTCCGTCCATTTTTGATTACTGTCTCGACCTCTCATCAGCTTTGTAACTATATCTGGAGTTATAGAACTCCGATTCAAGCGATATTTATGGCGTTGGAAAGGTAAGACATGAGGCTACAAGTTTTATGTTTTGGGAAGAAACCATTTCTGCCTCTAATATAGTCAAAATCCTTGATCAACAAACACTTGGACCGTTCTGTCCAATTTTGTCCATTTTTGAACTGTTATTCTTGTCGACCTCTCATCAGCTTTGTAACTATATCTGGAGTTATAGAACTCCGATTCAAGCGATATTTATGGCGTTGGAAAGGTAAGACATGAGGCTACAAGTTCTATGTTTTGGGAAGAACCCATTTCTGCTTCTAATATAGTCAGAATCGCTGATAAACAAACACTTGGACCGTTATTGTCAACAGTTACGTCCATTTTTGAACTGTTATCTTGTCGACCTCTCATCAGCTTTGTAACTATATCTGGAGTTATAGAACTCCGATTCAAGCGATATTTATGGCGTTGGAAAGGTAAGACATGAGGCTACAAGTTCTATGTTTTGGGAAGAAACCATTTCTGCTTCTAATATAGTCAAAATCCTTCATAAACAAACACTTGGACCGTTTCGTCCAACAGTTCTGTCCATTTTTGAACTGTTATCGTCTCGACCTCTCATCAGCTTTGTAACTATATCTGGAGTTATAGAACTCCGATTCAAGCGATATTTATGGCGTTGGAAAGGTAAGACATGAGGCTACAAGTTTTATGTTTTGGGAAGAAACCATTTCTGCCTCTAATATAGTCAAAATCCTTGATCAACAAACACTTGGACCGTTCCCATCTTGTCCATTTTTGAACTTATTCTGTCGACCTCTCATCGGCTTTGTAACTATATCTGGAGTTATAGAACTCCGATTCAAGCGATATTTATGGCGTTGGAAAGGTAAGACATGAGGCTACAAGTTTTATGTTTTGGGAAGAAACCATTTCTGCTTCTAATATAGTCAAAATCCTTGATAAACAAACACTTGGACCGTTCTGTCCCATTTTGTCCATTTTTGAACTGTTATTCGTGTCGACCTCTCATCAGCTTTGTAACTATATCTGGAGTTATAGAACTCCGATTCAAGCGATATTTATGGCGTTGGAAAGGTAAGACATGAGGCTACAAGTTCTATGTCTTGGGAAGAACCCATTTCTGCTTCTAATATAGTCAGAATCGCTCATAAACAAACACTTGGACCGTTCTTGTCCAACAGTTACTGTCCATTTTTGAACTGTTCTTGTCGACCTCTCATCAGCTTTTTAACTATATCTGGAGTTATAGAACTCCGATTCAAGCGATATTTATGGCGTTGGAAAGGTAAGACATGAGGCTACAAGTTCTATGTTTTGGGAAGAACCCATTTCTGCTTCTAATATAGTCAAAATCCCTGATAAACAAACACTTGGAGACGTTCTTGTCCAACGATTCTGTCCATTTTTGAACTGTTACTGTCCGACCTCTCATCAGCTTTGTAACTATATCTGGAGTTATAGAACTCCGATTCAAGCGATATTTATGGCGTTGGAAAGGTAAGACATGAGGCTACAAGTTTTATGTTTTGGGAAGAAACCATTTCTGCCTCTAATATAGTCAAAATCCTTGATCAACAAACACTTGGACCGTTATTCTGTCCATTTGTCCATTTTTGAACTGTTATCTGTCGACCTCTCATCAGCTTTGTAACTATATCTGGAGTTATAGAACTCCGATTCAAGCGATATTTATGGCGTTGGAAAGGTAAGACATGAGGCTACAAGTTCTATGTCTTGGGAAGAACCCATTTCTGCTTCTAATATAGTCAGAATCGCTCATAAACAAACACTTGGACCGTTCTTGTCCAACGATTCATCGTCCATTTTTGATTATTCGTGTCGACCTCTCCTCATGATTTTTAACTATATCTGGAGTTATAGAACTCCGATTCAAGCGAAATTTGTGGCGTTGGAAAGGTAAGACATGAGGCTACAAGTTCTATGTCTTGGGAAGAACCCATTTCTGCTTCTAATATAGTCAGAATCACTCATAAACAAACACTTGGACCGTTCCTGTCCAACGATTCTATGTCCATTTTTGAACTGTTATCGTGTCGACCTCTCATCGGCTTTGTAACTATATCTGGAGTTATAGAACTCCGATTCAAGCGATATTTATGGCGTTGGAAAGGTAAGACATGAGGCTACAAGTTCTATGTTTTGGGAAGAAACCATTTCTGCTTCTAATATAGTCAAAATCTCTCATAAACAAACACTTGGACCGTTATTGTCCAACAGTTCTTGTCCATTTTTGAACTGTTACTTGTCGACCTCTCATCAGCTTTGTAACTATATCTGGAGTTATAGAACTCCGATTCAAGCGATATTTATGGCGTTGGAAAGGTAAGACATGAGGCTACAAGTTCTATGTTTTGGGAAGAAACCATTTCTGCTTCTAATATAGTCAAAATCCTTGATAAACAAACACTTGGACCGTTATTCTGTCCATCGGCCATTTACTGTCCATTTTTGTAACTTCTTGTCGACCTCTCATCAGCTTTGTAACTATATCTGGAGTTATAGAACTCCGATTCAAGCGATATTTATGGCGTTGGAAAGGTAAGACATGAGGCTACAAGTTCTATGTCTTGGGAAGAACCCATTTCTGCTTCTAATATAGTCAGAATCGCTCATAAACAAACACTTGGACCGTTGCTGTCCAACGATTCTGTCCATTTTTGAACTATTCTTGTCTCGACCTCTCATCGGCTTTGTAACTATATCTGGAGTTATAGAACTCCGATTCAAGCGATATTTATGGCGTTGGAAAGGTAAGACATGAGGCTACAAGTTCTATGTCTTGGGAAGAACCCATTTCTGCTTCTAATATAGTCAGAATCGCTCATAAACAAACACTTGGACCGTTCTTTGTCCAATTACTGTCCATTTTTGAACTATTCTTGTCGACCTCTCATCAGCTTTGTAACTATATCTGGAGTTATAGAACTCCGATTCAAGCGATATTTATGGCGTTGGAAAGGTAAGACATGAGGCTACAAGTTTTATGTTTTGGGAAGAAACCATTTCTGCCTCTAATATAGTCAAAATCCTTGATCAACAAACACTTGGACCGTTTCAAGATTCTGTCCATTTTTGAACTGTTCTGTCTCGACCTCTCATCAGCTTTGTAACTATATCTGGAGTTATAGAACTCCGATTCAAGCGATATTTATGGCGTTGGAAAGGTAAGACATGAGGCTACAAGTTCTATGTTTTGGGAAGAACCCATTTCTGCTTCTAATATAGTCAGAATCCCTCATAAACAAACACTTGGACCGTTCTTGTCCAACAGTTTTGTCCATTTTTGAAGCTATTCTTGTCGACCTCTCATCGGCTTTGTAACTATATCTGGAGTTATAGAACTCCGATTCAAGCGATATTTATGGCGTTGGAAAGGTAAGACATGAGGCTACAAGTTTTATGTTTTGGGAAGAACCCATTTCTGCTTCTAATATAGTCAAAATCGCTGATAAACAAACACTTGGACCGTTCTTGTCCACAGTTCTGTCCATTTTTGAACTGTTCTATTGTCGACCTCTCATCAGCTTTGTAACTATATCTGGAGTTATAGAACTCCGATTCAAGCGATATTTATGGCGTTGGAAAGGTAAGACATGAGGCTACAAGTTTTATGTTTTGGGAAGAAACCATTTCTGCCTCTAATATAGTCAAAATCCTTGATCAACAAACACTTGGACGTTGGACCGTAACAGTTCTGTCCATTTTTGAACTGTTCTGTCTCGACCTCTCATCAGCTTTGTAACTATATCTGGAGTTATAGAACTCCGATTCAAGCGATATTTATGGCGTTGGAAAGGTAAGACATGAGGCTACAAGTTTTATGTTTTGGGAAGAAACCATTTCTGCTTCTAATATAGTCAAAATCGCTCATAAACAAACACTTGGACCGTTCTTGTCCAACATTCATCGTCCATTTTTGAACTGTTCTTGTCGACCTCTCATCAGATTTTTAACTATATCTCGGAGTTATAGAACTCCGATTCAAGCGATATTTATGGCGTTGGAAAGGTAAGACATGAGGCTACAAGTTTTATGTTTTGGGAAGAAACCATTTCTGCCTCTAATATAGTCAAAATCCTTGATCAACAAACACTTGGACCGTGTAAAGTTACATGTCCATTTTTGAACTGTTACTTGTCGACCTCTCATCAGCTTTGTAACTATATCTGGAGTTATAGAACTCCGATTCAAGCGATATTTATGGCGTTGGAAAGGTAAGACATGAGGCTACAAGTTTTATGTTTTGGGAAGAAACCATTTCTGCCTCTAATATAGTCAAAATCCTTGATCAACAAACACTTGGACGTTGGACCGTTCTCTGTCCATTTTTGAACTGTTACTGTCTCGACCTCTCATCAGCTTTGTAACTATATCTGGAGTTATAGAACTCCGATTCAAGCGATATTTATGGCGTTGGAAAGGTAAGACATGAGGCTACAAGTTTTATGTTTTGGGAAGAAACCATTTCTGCTTCTAATATAGTCAAAATCCTTGATAAACAAACACTTGGACCGTTTGTCCCAGCTTCTGTCCATTTTTGAACTGTTTCTGTCTCGACCTCTCATCAGCTTTGTAACTATATCTCGGAGTTATAGAACTCCGATTCAAGCGATATTTATGGCGTTGGAAAGGTAAGACATGAGGCTACAAGTTCTATGTCTTGGGAAGAACCCATTTCTGCTTCTAATATAGTCAGAATCGCTCATAAACAAACACTTGGACCGTTGCTGTCCAACATTCATGTCCATTTTTGAACTGTTATCGTCTCGACCTCTCATCGGATTTTTAACTATATCTCGGAGTTATAGAACTCCGATTCAAGCGAAATTTATGGCGTTGGAAAGGTAAGACATGAGGCTACAAGTTCTATGTCTTGGGAAGAACCCATTTCTGCTTCTAATATAGTCAGAATCGCTCATAAACAAACACTTGGACCGTTCTTGTCCAACAGATTCTTGTCCATTTTTGAACTGTTACTTGTCGACCTCTCATCAGCTTTGTAACTATATCTGGAGTTATAGAACTCCGATTCAAGCGATATTTATGGCGTTGGAAAGGTAAGACATGAGGCTACAAGTTTTATGTTTTGGGAAGAAACCATTTCTGCCTCTAATATAGTCAAAATCCTTGATCAACAAACACTTGGACCGTTATCGTAATTAGTCCATTTTTGAACTGTTACTTGTCGACCTCTCATCAGCTTTGTAACTATATCTCGGAGTTATAGAACTCCGATTCAAGCGATATTTATGGCGTTGGAAAGGTAAGACATGAGGCTACAAGTTCTATGTCTTGGGAAGAACCCATTTCTGCTTCTAATATAATCAGAATCGCTCATAAACAAACACTTGGACCGTTTCTGTCCAACAGATTATTGTCCATTTTTGAACTGTTACTGTCTCGACCTCTCCTCAGATTTTTAACTATATCTGGAGTTATAGAACTCCGATACAAGCGAAATTTATGGCGTTGGAAAGGTAAGACATGAGGCTACAAGTTCTATGTCTTGGGAAGAACCCATTTCTGCTTCTAATATAGTCAGAATCCCTCATAAACAAACACTTGGACCGTTCTGTCCAGCATTCTGTCCATTTTTGAACTGTTTCTTGTCGACCTCTCATCAGCTTTGTAACTATATCTGGAGTTATAGAACTCCGATTCAAGCGATATTTATGGCGTTGGAAAGGTAAGACATGAGGCTACAAGTTTTATGTTTTGGGAAGAAACCATTTCTGCTTCTAATATAGTCAAAATCCTTGATAAACAAACACTTGGACCGTTCTGTCAACATTTTGTCCATTTTTGAACTGTTCTCTGTCTCGACCTCTCATCAGCTTTGTAACTATATCTGGAGTTATAGAACTCCGATTCAAGCGATATTTATGGCGTTGGAAAGGTAAGACATGAGGCTACAAGTTTTATGTTTTGGGAAGAAACCATTTCTGCCTCTAATATAGTCAAAATCCTTGATCAACAAACACTTGGACCGTTACTGTCCAACTGTTACTGTCCATTTTTGAACTGTTACTGGTCGACCTCTCATCAGCTTTGTAACTATATCGGAGTTATAGAACTCCGATTCAAGCGATATTTATGGCGTTGGAAAGGTAAGACATGAGGCTACAAGTTTTATGTTTTGGGAAGAAACCATTTCTGCTTCTAATATAGTCAAAATCCTTGATAAACAAACACTTGGACCGTTCGTTTTGTCCATTTTTGAACTGCTATCGTGTCGACCTCTCATCAGCTTTGTAACTATATCTGGAGTTATAGAACTCCGATTCAAGCGATATTTATGGCGTTGGAAAGGTAAGACATGAGGCTACAAGTTCTATGTCTTGGGAAGAACCCATTTCTGCTTCTAATATAGTCAGAATCGCTCATAAACAAACACTTGGACCGTTATGTCCAACAGTTCTGTCCATTTTTGAACTGTTTCTTCTCGACCTCTCATCAGCTTTGTAACTATATCTGGAGTTATAGAACTCCGATTCAAGCGATATTTATGGCGTTGGAAAGGTAAGACATGAGGCTACAAGTTCTATGTCTTGGGAAGAACCCATTTCTGCTTCTAATATAGTCAGAATCGCTCATAAACAAACACTTGGACCGTTACTTGTCAACATTCTTGTCCATTTTTGAACTGTTACTTGTCGACCTCTCATCAGCTTTGTAACTATATCTGGAGTTATAGAACTCCGATTCAAGCGATATTTATGGCGTTGGAAAGGTAAGACATGAGGCTACAAGTTCTATGTTTTGGGAAGAACCCATTTCTGCTTCTAATATAGTCAAAATCGCTCATAAACAAACACTTGGACCGTTCTTGTCCAACGATTCTTGTCCATTTTTGAACTGTATCTTGTCGACCTCTCCTCTCAGCTTTGTAACTATATCTGGAGTTATAGAACTCCGATTCAAGCGATATTTATGGCGTTGGAAAGGTAAGACATGAGGCTACAAGTTCTATGTCTTGGGAAGAACCCATTTCTGCTTCTAATATAGTCAGAATCGCTCATAAACAAACACTTGGACCGTTCTTGTCCAACGGTTCTGTCCATTTTTGAACTGTTACTGTCGACCTCTCATCAGCTTTGTAACTATATCGGAGTTATAGAACTCCGATTCAAGCGATATTTATGGCGTTGGAAAGGTAAGACATGAGGCTACAAGTTCTATGTCTTGGGAAGAACCCATTTCTGCTTCTAATATAATCAGAATCGCTCATAAACAAACACTTGGACCGTTCTGTAACAATTCTTGTCCATTTTTGAACGTTATCGTGTCGACCTCTCATCAGCTTTGTAACTATATCTGGAGTTATAGAACTCCGATTCAAGCGATATTTATGGCGTTGGAAAGGTAAGACATGAGGCTACAAGTTCTATGTTTTGGGAAGAACCCATTTCTGCTTCTAATATAGTCAGAATCGCTCATAAACAAACACTTGGACCGTTCTTGTCCAACGATTCCTGTCCATTTTTGAACTGTTACTGTCGACCTCTCATCAGCTTTGTAACTATATCTGGAGTTATAGAACTCCGATTCAAGCGATATTTATGGCGTTGGAAAGGTAAGACATGAGGCTACAAGTTTTATGTTTTGGGAAGAAACCATTTCTGCCTCTAATATAGTCAAAATCCTTGATCAACAAACACTTGGACCGTTCTGCAACGTTATCGTCCATTTTTGAACTGTTACGTCTCGACCTCTCATCGGCTTTGTAACTATATCTCGGAGTTATAGAACTCCGATTCAAGCGATATTTATGGCGTTGGAAAGGTAAGACATGAGGCTACAAGTTCTATGTCTTGGGAAGAACCCATTTCTGCTTCTAATATAGTCAGAATCGCTCATAAACAAACACTTGGACCGTTCTTGTCCAACAGATCTGTCCATTTTTGAACTATTCTTGTCGACCTCTCCTCAGATTTTTAACTATATCTGGAGTTATAGAACTCCGATTCAAGCGAAATTTATGGCGTTGGAAAGGTAAGACATGAGGCTACAAGTTCTATGTCTTGGGAAGAACCCATTTCTGCTTCTAATATAGTCAGAATCGCTCATAAACAAACACTTGGACCGTTCTGTCCAACATTTACTGTCCATTTTTGAACTGTTATTCTTGTCGACCTCTCATCAGCTTTTTAACTATATCTGGAGTTATAGAACTCCGATTCAAGCGATATTTATGGCGTTGGAAAGGTAAGACATGAGGCTACAAGTTCTATGTTTTGGGAAGAACCCATTTCTGCTTCTAATATAGTCAAAATCCTTGACTCATAAACAAACACTTGGACCGTTCTTGTCCAACCTTCTTGTCCATTTTTGAACTGTTCCTGTCGACCTCTCATCAGCTTTGTAACTATATCTGGAGTTATAGAACTCCGATTCAAGCGATATTTATGGCGTTGGAAAGGTAAGACATGAGGCTACAAGTTCTATGTTTTGGGAAGAACCCATTTCTGCTTCTAATATAGTCAGAATCGCTCATAAACAAACACTTGGACCGTTCTTGTCCAACGTTATTGTCCATTTTTGAACTGTTACCTTGTCGACCTCTCATCGGCTTTGTAACTATATCTGGAGTTATAGAACTCCGATTCAAGCGATATTTATGGCGTTGGAAAGGTAAGACATGAGGCTACAAGTTCTATGTTTTGGGAAGAACCCATTTCTGCTTCTAATATAGTCAGAATCGCTCATAAACAAACACTTGGACCGTTCTTGTCCAACGATTCTTGTCCATTTTTGAACTGTTATGCCTGTCGACCTCTCCATCAGCTTTTTAACTATATCTGGAGTTATAGAACTCCGATTCAAGCGATATTTATGGCGTTGGAAAGGTAAGACATGAGGCTACAAGTTCTATGTTTTGGGAAGAACCCATTTCTGCTTCTAATATAGTCAGAATCGCTCATAAACAAACACTTGGACCGTTCTTGTCCAACGTTACTTCGTCCATTTTTGAACTGTTATCTTGTCGACCTCTCATCAGCTTTGTAACTATATCTGGAGTTATAGAACTCCGATTCAAGCGATATTTATGGCGTTGGAAAGGTAAGACATGAGGCTACAAGTTTTATGTTTTGGGAAGAAACCATTTCTGCCTCTAATATAGTCAAAATCCTTGATAAACAAACACTTGGACCGTTCTTTAACATTACTGTCCATTTTTGAACTGTTACTGTCGACCTCTCATCAGCTTTGTAACTATATCTGGAGTTATAGAACTCCGATTCAAGCGATATTTATGGCGTTGGAAAGGTAAGACATGAGGCTACAAGTTCTATGTCTTGGGAAGAACCCATTTCTGCTTCTAATATAGTCAAAATCGCTCATAAACAAACACTTGGACCGTTACTTGTCCAACGATTCTCGTCCATTTTTGAACTGTTCTTGTCGACCTCTCATCAGCTTTTTAACTATATCTGGAGTTATAGAACTCCGATTCAAGCGATATTTATGGCGTTGGAAAGGTAAGACATGAGGCTACAAGTTTTATGTTTTGGGAAGAAACCATTTCTGCTTCTAATATAGTCAAAATCCTTCATAAACAAACACTTGGACGTTCTGTCCATTTGTCCATTTTTGAACTGTTACTGTCGACCTCTCATCAGCTTTGTAACTATATCTGGAGTTATAGAACTCCGATTCAAGCGATATTTATGGCGTTGGAAAGGTAAGACATGAGGCTACAAGTTTTATGTTTTGGGAAGAAACCCATTTCTGCCTCTAATATAGTCAAAATCCTTGATCAACAAACCGTTACTGTCCAACAGTTACTGTCCATTTTTGAACTGTTACTGTCTGACCTCTCATCAGCTTTGTAACTATATCTGGAGTTATAGAACTCCGATTCAAGCGATATTTATGGCGTTGGAAAGGTAAGACATGAGGCTACAAGTTTTATGTTTTGGGAAGAAACCATTTCTGCCTCTAATATAGTCAAAATCCTTGATCAACAAACACTTGGACCGTTACTGTCCAAAGTTACTGTCCATTTTTGAACTGTATTCCTGTCGACCTCTCATCAGCTTTGTAACTATATCTGGAGTTATAGAACTCCGATTCAAGCGATATTTATGGCGTTGGAAAGGTAAGACATGAGGCTACAAGTTTTATGTTTTGGGAAGAACCCATTTCTGCCTCTAATATAGTCAAAATCCCTGATAAACAAACACTTGGACCGTTTGTCACGATTACTGTCCATTTTTGAACTGTTACTGTCGACCTCTCATCAGCTTTGTAACTATATCTGGAGTTATAGAACTCCGATTCAAGCGATATTTATGGCGTTGGAAAGGTAAGACATGAGGCTACAAGTTTTATGTTTTGGGAAGAAACCATTTCTGCTTCTAATATAGTCAAAATCCTTGATCAACAAACACTTGGACCGTTGTCCAACAGTCTTGTCCATTTTTGAACTATTACTGTCTCGACCTCTCATCAGCTTTGTAACTATATCTGGAGTTATAGAACTCCGATTCAAGCGATATTTATGGCGTTGGAAAGGTAAGACATGAGGCTACAAGTTCTATGTCTTGGGAAGAACCCATTTCTGCTTCTAATATAGTCAGAATCACTCATAAACAAACACTTGGACCGTTACTGTCCAACAGTCTGTCCATTTTTGAACTATTACGTCTCGACCTCTCATCAGCTTTGTAACTATATCTGGAGTTATAGAACTCCGATTCAAGCGATATTTATGGCGTTGGAAAGGTAAGACATGAGGCTACAAGTTTTATGTTTTGGGAAGAAACCATTTCTGCTTCTAATATAGTCAAAATCCTTGATCAACAAACACTTGGACCGTTCTGTCCAAGTACTGTCCATTTTTGAACTGTTACCGTCTCGACCTCTCATCAGCTTTGTAACTATATCTGGAGTTATAGAACTCCGATTCAAGCGATATTTATGGCGTTGGAAAGGTAAGACATGAGGCTACAAGTTTTATGTTTTGGGAAGAAACCATTTCTGCTTCTAATATAGTCAAAATCCCTCAATAAACAAACACTTGGACCGTTCTTGTCCACCGTTCTGTCCATTTTTGAACTGTATTCTGTCGACCTCTCCTCAGCTTTTTAACTATATCTGGAGTTATAGAACTCCGATTCAAGCGAAATTTATGGCGTTGGAAAGGTAAGACATGAGGCTACAAGTTCTATGTCTTGGGAAGAACCCATTTCTGCTTCTAATATAGTCAGAATCGCTCATAAACAAACACTTGGACCGTTCTTGTCCAACATTCCTGTCCATTTTTGAACTGTTATTCTTCTCGACCTCTCATCAGCTTTGTAACTATATCCGGAGTTATAGAACTCCGATTCAAGCGATATTTATGGCGTTGGAAAGGTAAGACATGAGGCTACAAGTTCTATGTTTTGGGAAGAACCCATTTCTGCTTCTAATATAATCAGAATCGCTCATAAACAAACACTTGGACCGTTCTTGTCCAACGTTCCTGTCCATTTTTGAACTGTTACCGTCTCGACCTCTCCTCAGCTTTGTAACTATATCTGGAGTTATAGAACTCCGATTCAAGCGATATTTATGGCGTTGGAAAGGTAAGACATGAGGCTACAAGTTCTATGTCTTGGGAAGAACCCATTTCTGCTTCTAATATAATCAGAATCGCTCATAAACAAACACTTGGACCGTTACCTGTCCAACGATTCTGTCCATTTTTGAACTGTTACTGTCGACCTCTCCTCGGATTTGTAACTATATCCGGAGTTATAGAACTCCGATTCAAGCAATATTTATGGCGTTGGAAAGGTAAGACATGAGGCTACAAGTTTTATGTTTTGGGAAGAAACCATTTCTGCTTCTAATATAATCAGAATCGCTCATAAACAAACACTTGGACCGTTCGTCCAACATCCCGTCCATTTTTGAACTGTTATTGTCGACCTCTCATCGGCTTTGTAACTATATCGGAGTTATAGAACTCCGATTCAAGCGATATTTATGGCGTTGGAAAGGTAAGACATGAGGCTACAAGTTCTATGTTTTGGGAAGAACCCATTTCTGCTTCTAATATAATCAGAATCGCTCATAAACAAATACTTGGACCGTTCCTGTCCAACGGTTACTGTCCATTTTTGAACTGTTACTTGTCTGACCTCTCCTCAGCTTTGTAACTATATCTGGAGTTATAGAACTCCGATTCAAGCGATATTTATGGCGTTGGAAAGGTAAGACATGAGGCTACAAGTTCTATGTGTTGGGAAGAACCCATTTCTGCTTCTAATATAATCAAAATCGCTAATAAACAAACACTTGGACCGTTACGTCCAACGGTTCTGTCCATTTTTGAACTGTTACTGTCGACCTCTCATCAGCTTTGTAACTATATCTGGAGTTATAGAACTCCGATTCAAGCGATATTTATGGCGTTGGAAAGGTAAGACATGAGGCTACAAGTTCTATGTTTTGGGAAGAACCCATTTCTGCTTCTAATATAGTCAGAATCTCTCATAAACAAACACTTGGACCGTTGTCCAACGTTTCCTGTCCATTTTTGAACTGTTACTGTCTGACCTCTCATCAGCTTTGTAACTATATCTGGAGTTATAGAACTCCGATTCAAGCGATATTTATGGCGTTGGAAAGGTAAGACATGAGGCTACAAGTTCTATGTGTTGGGAAGAACCCATTTCTGCCTCTAATATAGTCAAAATCCTTCATAAACAAACACTTGGACCGTTTCTGTCCAATCGTCCATTTTTGAACCTGTTACTTGTCGACCTCTCATCAGCTTTGTAAATATATCTGGAGTTATAGAACTCCGATTCAAGCGATATTTATGGCGTTGGAAAGGTAAGACATGAGGCTACAAGTTCTATGTGTTGGGAAGAACCCATTTCCGCTTCTAATATAGTCAGAATCGCTCATAAACAAACACTTGGACCGTTATCTGTCCAACGATTCTTGTCCATTTTTGAACTGTTATCTGTCGACCTCTCATCAGCTTTTAACTATATCTTGGAGTTATAGAACTCCGATTCAAGCGATATTTATGGCGTTGGAAAGGTAAGACATGAGGCTACAAGTTCTATGTTTTGGGAAGAACCCATTTCTGCTTCTAATATAATCAGAATCGCTCATAAACAAACACTTGGACCGTTACTGTCCAACAGTTTCTGTCCATTTTTGAACTGTTACTGTCTCGACCTCTCATCAGCTTTGTAACTATATCGGAGTTATAGAACTCCGATTCAAGCGATATTTATGGCGTTGGAAAGGTAAGACATGAGGCTACAAGTTCTATGTGTTGGGAAGAACCCATTTCTGCTTCTAATATAGTCAGAATCCCTCATAAACAAACACTTGGACCGTTACTGTCCAACAGATTCTTGTCCATTTTTGAACTATACTTCTCGACCTCTCATCGGCTTTGTAACTATATCTGGAGTTATAGAACTCCGATTCAAGCGATATTTATGGCGTTGGAAAGGTAAGACATGAGGCTACAAGTTTTATGTTTTGGGAAGAAACCATTTCTGCCTCTAATATAGTCAAAATCCTTGATCAACAAACACTTGGACCGTTGGACCGTTACTGTCCATTTTTGAACTGTTACGTCTCGACCTCTCATCGGCTTTGTAAATATATCGGAGTTATAGAACTCCGATTCAAGCGATATTTATGGCGTTGGAAAGGTAAGACATGAGGCTACAAGTTCTATGTCTTGGGAAGAACCCATTTCTGCTTCTAATATAGTCAGAATCGCTCATAAACAAACACTTGGACCGTTCTTGTCCAACTGGTTACTTGTCCATTTTTGAACTGTTCTTGTCGACCTCTCCTCAGATTTTTAACTATATCTGGAGTTATAGAACTCCGATCAAGCGAAATTTGTGGCGTTGGAAAGGTAAGACATGAGGCTACAAGTTCTATGTCTTGGGAAGAACCCATTTCTGCTTCTAATATAGTCAGAATCGCTCATAAACAAACACTTGGACCGTTATTGTCCAACAGTTCTCGTCCATTTTTGAACTGTTACTGTCGACCTCTCATCAGCTTTGTAACTATATCTGGAGTTATAGAACTCCGATTCAAGCGATATTTATGGCGTTGGAAAGGTAAGACATGAGGCTACAAGTTTTATGTTTTGGGAAGAAACCATTTCTGCCTCTAATATAGTCAAAATCCTTGATCAACAAACACTTGGACCGTTATTGTCCATTTTTGAGACTGTTATTGTCTGACCTCTCATCAGCTTTGTAAATATATCTGGAGTTATAGAACTCCGATTCAAGCGATATTTATGGCGTTGGAAAGGTAAGACATGAGGCTACAAGTTCTATGTTTTGGGAAGAACCCATTTCTGCCTCTAATACAGTCAGAATCGCTGATCAACAAACACTTGGACCGTTCTGTCAACAGTTACTGTCCATTTTTGAACTGTTACTGTCTGACCTCTCCTCAGCTTTTAACTATATCTGGAGTTATAGAACTCCGATCAAGCGATATTTATGGCGTTGGAAAGGTAAGACATGAGGCTACAAGTTCTATGTCTTGGGAAGAACCCATTTCTGCTTCTAATATAGTCAGAATCGCTCATAAACAAACACTTGGACCGTATCTGTCCAACAGTTACTGTCCATTTTTGAACTGTTACTGCTCGACCTCTCCTCAGATTTTTAACTATATCTGGAGTTATAGAACTCCGATTCAAGCGAAATTTATGGCGTTGGAAAGGTAAGACATGAGGCTACAAGTTCTATGTCTTGGGGAAGAACCCATTTCTGCTTCTAATATAGTCAGAATCACTCATAAACAAACACTTGGACCGTTACTGTCCAACAGTTACTGTCCATTTTTGAACTGTTACTGTCTGACATCTCATCAGCTTTGTAACTATATCTGGAGTTATAGAACTCCGATTCAAGCGATATTTATGGCGTTGGAAAGGTAAGACATGAGGCTACAAGTTTTATGTTTTGGGAAGAAACCATTTCTGCCTCTAATATAGTCAAAATCCTTGATCAACAAACACTTGGACCGTTATCGTCCATTGTCCATTTTTGAACTGTTACTGTCTCGACCTCTCATCAGCTTTGTAACTATATCTGGAGTTATAGAACTCCGATTCAAGCGATATTTATGGCGTTGGAAAGGTAAGACATGAGGCTACAAGTTTTATGTTTTGGGAAGAAACCATTTCTGCCTCTAATATAGTCAAAATCCTTGATCAACAAACATGAGTTGGACCGTTCTGTCCATTTTTGAACTGTTACTGTCGACCTCTCATCAGCTTTGTAACTATATCTGGAGTTATAGAACTCCGATTCAAGCGATATTTATGGCGTTGGAAAGGTAAGACATGAGGCTACAAGTTCTATGTTTTGGGAAGAACCCATTTCTGCTTCTAATATAGTCAGAATCGCTCATAAACAAACACTTGGACCGTTTCAGCCCACGTTGTCCATTTTTGAACTGTTATTCACTGTCTGACCTCTCATCAGCTTTGTAACTATATCTGGAGTTATAGAACTCCGATTCAAGCGATATTTATGGCGTTGGAAAGGTAAGACATGAGGCTACAAGTTTTATGTTTTGGGAAGAACCCATTTCTGCTTCTAATATAGTCAAAATCCTTGATCAACAAACACTTGGACCGTTGGACCGTTACTGTCCATTTTTGAACTGTTACTCGTCGACCTCTCATCAGCTTTGTAACTATATCTGGAGTTATAGAACTCCGATTCAAGCGATATTTATGGCGTTGGAAAGGTAAGACATGAGGCTACAAGTTTTATGTTTTGGGAAGAACCCATTTCTGCTTCTAATATAGTCAAAAATCCTTGATAAACAAACACTTGGACCGTTTGTCCAACGTTACTGTCCATTTTTGAACTGTTACTGTCTGACCTCTCATCAGCTTTGTAACTATATCTGGAGTTATAGAACTCCGATTCAAGCGATATTTATGGCGTTGGAAAGGTAAGACATGAGGCTACAAGTTCTATGTGTTGGGAAGAACCCATTTCTGCTTCTAATATAGTCAAAATCCCTGATCAACAAACACTTGGACCGTTTTGTCCAACAGTTTCCTGTCCATTTTTGAACTGTTACCGTCCGACCTCTCATCGGCTTTGTAACTATATCTGGAGTTATAGAACTCCGATTCAAGCGAATATTTATGGCGTTGGAAAGGTAAGACATGAGGCTACAAGTTTCTATGTCTTGGGAAGAACCCATTTCTGCTTCTAATATAGTCAGAATCGCTCATAAACAAACACTTGGACCGTTCTGTCCACCGTCTTTGTCCATTTTTGAACTGTTACCTGTCGACCTCTCATCAGCTTTGTAACTATATCTGGAGTTATAGAACTCCGATTCAAGCGAAATTTATGGCGTTGGAAAGGTAAGACATGAGGCTACAAGTTTTATGTTTTGGGAAGAAACCATTTCTGCCTCTAATATAGTCAAAATCCTTGATCAACAAACACTTGGACCGTTACTGTCCATTACGTCCATTTTTGAACTGTTACTGTCGACCTCTCATCAGCTTTGTAACTATATCTCGGAGTTATAGAACTCCGATTCAAGCGATATTTATGGCGTTGGAAAGGTAAGACATGAGGCTACAAGTTCTATGTCTTGGGAAGAAACCATTTCTGCCTCTAATATAATCAGAATCGCTCATAAACAAACACTTGGACACGTCCAACAGTTATCTGTCCATTTTTGAACTATTACTGGTCGACCTCTCCTCAGATTTTTAACTATATCTGGAGTTATAGAACTCCGATCAAGCGAAATTTATGGCGTTGGAAAGGTAAGACATGAGGCTACAAGTTCTATGTCTTGGGAAGAACCCATTTCTGCTTCTAATATAGTCAGAATCACTCATAAACAAACACTTGGACCGTTCCTGTCCATCAGTTACTGTCCATTTTTGAACTGTTACTTGTCGACCTCTCATCAGCTTTGTAACTATATCTGGAGTTATAGAACTCCGATTCAAGCGATATTTATGGCGTTGGAAAGGTAAGACATGAGGCTACAAGTTTTATGTTTTGGGAAGAAACCATTTCTGCCTCTAATATAGTCAAAATCCTTCATCAACAAACACTTGGACCGTTACCGTCCAACAGTTCTTGTCCATTTTTGAACTTTTTACCTTGTCGACCTCTCATCAGCTTTGTAAATATATCTGGAGTTATAGAACTCCGATTCAAGCGATATTTATGGCGTTGGAAAGGTAAGACATGAGGCTACAAGTTCTATGTCTTGGGAAGAACCCATTTCTGCTTCTAATATAGTCAGAATCGCTCATAAACAAACACTTGGACCATTCTTGTCCAATTTCTGTCCATTTTTGAACTGTTACTGTCGACCTCCTCCTCAGATTTTTAACTATATCTCGGAGTTATAGAACTCCGATCAAGCGAAATTTATGGCGTTGGAAAGGTAAGACATGAGGCTACAAGTTCTATGTCTTGGGAAGAACCCATTTCTGCTTCTAATATAGTCAGAATCGCTCATAAACAAACACTTGGACCGTTACTGTCCAACAGTTACTGTCCATTTTTGAACTGTTATTCTTGTCGACCTCTCCTCAGATTTTTAACTATATCTGGAGTTATAGAACTCCGATTCAAGCGAAATTTATGGCGTTGGAAAGGTAAGACATGAGGCTACAAGTTCTATGTGTTGGGAAGAACCCATTTCTGCTTCTAATATAGTCAGAATCGCTCATAAACAAACACTTGGACCGTTACTGTCCAACGCTTATTGTCCATTTTTGAACTGTTCTTGTCGACCTCTCCTCAGATTTTTAACTATATCTGGAGTTATAGAACTCCGATTCAAAGCGATATTTATGGCGTTGGAAAGGTAAGACATGAGGCTACAAGTTCTATGTTTTGGGAAGAACCCATTTCTGCTTCTAATATAGTCAAAATCGCTGATAAACAAACACTTGGACCGTTACTGTCCAACGATTTACTGTCCATTTTTGAACTGTTATTGCTCGACCTCTCATCAGCTTTGTAATATATCTGGAGTTATAGAACTCCGATTCAAAGCGATATTTATGGCGTTGGAAAGGTAAGACATGAGGCTACAAGTTCTATGTCTTGGGAAGAACCCATTTCTGCTTCTAATATAGTCAGAATCGCTCATAAACAAACACTTGGACCATTCTTGTCCAACAGATTCTTGTCCATTTTTGAACTGTTACTGTCGACCTCTCCTCAGCTTTGTTAACTATATCTGGAGTTATAGAACTCCGATTCAAGCGAAATTTATGGCGTTGGAAAGGTAAGACATGAGGCTACAAGTTCTATGTCTTGGGAAGAACCCATTTCTGCTTCTAATATAGTCAGAATCGCTCATAAACAAACACTTGGACCGTTCTCTTGTCCAATGATTCGTCCATTTTTGAACTAGTACTTGTCTGACCTCTCATCAGCTTTGTAACTATATCTGGAGTTATAGAACTCCGATTCAAGCGGCGTTGGAAAGGTAAGACATGAGGCTACAACTTCTATGTTTTGGGAAGAACCCATTTCTGCTTCTAATATAGTCAATAATCCCTCATAAACAAACACTTGGACCGTCCTATTCAACTGTCCATTTTTGAACTGTTCGTCTCGACCTCTCATCAGCTTTGTAAATATATCTGGAGTTATAGAACTCCGATTCAAGCGATATTTATGGCGTTGGAAAGGTAAGACATGAGGCTACAAGTTCTATGTCTTGGGAAGAACCCATTTCTGCTTCTAATATAGTCGAATCGCTCATAAACAAACACTTGGACCGTTACTGTCCAACAGTTACTGTCCATTTTTGAATTGTTCGTGCTCGACCTCTCCTCAGCTTTGTAACTATATCTCGGAGTTATAGAACTCCGATTCAAGCGAAATTTATGGCGTTGGAAAGGTAAGACATGAGGCTACAAGTTCTATGTTTTGGGAAGAACCCATTTCTGCTTCTAATATAGTCAGAATCGCTCATAAACAAACACTTGGACCGTTACTGTCCAACAGTTACTGTCCATTTTTGAACTGTTACTGTCGACCTCTCATCAGCTTTGTAACTATATCTGGAGTTATAGAACTCCGATTCAAGCGATATTTATGGCGTTGGAAAGGTAAGACATGAGGCTACAAGTTTTATGTTTTGGGAAGAAACCATTTCTGCCTCTAATATAGTCAAAATCCTTGATCAACAAACACTTGGACCGTTACCGCCAAAGCTGTCCATTTTTGAACTGTTACTTGTCGACCTCTCATCGGCTTTGTAAATATATCTGGAGTTATAGAACTCCGATTCAAGCGATATTTATGGCGTTGGAAAGGTAAGACATGAGGCTACAAGTTCTATGTTTTGGGAAGAACCCATTTCCGCTTCTAATATAGTCAGAATCGCTCATAAACAAACACTTGGACCGTTCTTGTCCAACGATTATGTCCATTTTTGAACTATTATCTATCGACCTCTCCTCAGATTTTTTAACTATATCCTGGAGTTATAGAACTCCGATCAAGCGAAATTTGTGGCGTTGGAAAGGTAAGGACATGAGGCTACAAGTTCTATGTCTTGGGAAGAACCCATTTCTGCTTCTAATATAGTGGCAAAATCGCTCATAAACAAACACTTGGACAAGTTCTTGTCCAACGGTTACTTGTCCATTTTGAACTGCTACCGTGTCGACCTCTCATCAGCTTTGTAACTATATCTGGAGTTATAGAACTCCGATCAAGCGATATTTATGGCGTTGGAAAGGTAAGACATGAGGCTACAAGTTCTATGTGTTGGGAAGAACCCATTTCTGCTTCTAATATAGTCAGAATCCTCATAAACAAACACTTGGACCGTTCCAACAGTTCGTCCATTTTTGGATTGTTATGTCTGTCGACCTCTCCTCAGATTTTTAACTATATCTGGAGTTATAGAACTCCGATTCAAGCGAAATTTATGGCGTTGGAAAGGTAAGACATGAGGCTACAAGTTCTATGTTTTGGGAAGAACCCATTTCTGCTTCTAATATAGTCAAAATCCTCATAAACAAACACTTGGACCATTCTGTGTCCAACATTATTGTCCATTTTTGAACTGTTACTTCGTCTCGACCTCTCCTCGGCTTTGTAACTATATGCTGGAGTTATAGAACTCCGATTCAAGCGATATTTATGGCGTTGGAAAGGTAAGACATGAGGCTACAAGTTCTATGTCTTGGGAAGAACCCATTTCTGCTTCTAATATAGTCGGAATCGCTCATAAACAAACACTTGGACCGTTTGTCCAACCGCTTTCGTCCATTTTTGAGTACCTTGTCGACCTCTCCTCAGATTTTTAACTATATCTAGAGTTATAGAACTCCGATCAAGCGACATTTATGGCGTTGGAAAGGTAAGACATGAGGCTACAAGTTCTATGTCTTGGGAAGAACCCATTTCTGCTTCTAATATAGTAAGAATCACTCATAAACAAACACTTGGACCGTTACTTGTCCAACGATTACTGTCCATTTTTGAACTGTTACTTGTCGACCTCTCATCAGCTTTGTAACTATATCTGGAGTTATAGAACTCCGATTCAAGCGATATTTATGGCGTTGGAAAGGTAAGACATGAGGCTACAAGTTTTATGTTTTGGGAAGAAACCATTTCTGCCTCTAATATAGTCAAAATCCTTGATCAACAAACACTTGGACCAGTTACTGTCCATTTTTGAACTGTTCTTATCGACCTCTCATCAGCTTTGTAAATATATCTGGAGTTATAGAACTCCGATTCAAGCGATATTTATGGCGTTGGAAAGGTAAGACATGAGGCTACAAGTTCTATGTCTTGGGAAGAACCCATTTCTGCTTCTAATATAGTCGGAATCGCTCATAAACAAACACTTGGACCGTTCTTGTCCAACATTACTTTGTCCATTTTGAACTGTTACTTGTCGACCTCTCATCAGCTTTGTAACTATATCCTGGAGTTATAGAACTCCGATTCAAGCAATATTTATGGCGTTGGAAAGGTAAGACATGAGGCTACAAGTTCTATGTCTTGGGAAGAACCCATTTCTGCTTCTAATATAATCGAATCGCTCATAAACAAACACTTGGACCGTTCTTGTCCAACGATTACTGTCCGTTTTTGAACTGTTACTGTCTGACCTCTCCTCAGATTTTTAACTATATCTCGGAGTTATAGAACTCCGATTCAAGCTAAATTTATGGCGTTGGAAAGGTAAGACATGAGGCTACAAGTTCTATGTCTTTGGAAGAACCCATTTCTGCTTCTAATATAGTCGAATCGCTCATAAACAAACACTTGGACCGTTATTGTCCAACGAGTTTCTGTCCATTTTTGAACTGTTACTGTCGACCTCTCATCAGATTTTTAACTATATCTGGAGTTATAGAACTCCGATTCAAGCGAAATTTATGGCGTTGGAAAGGTAAGACATGAGGCTACAAGTTCTATGTCTTGGGAAGAACCCATTTCTGCTTCCTAATATAGTCAGAATCACTCATAAACAAACACTTGGACCAAGTTACTGTCCAACCGCGATTTCCATCCATTTTTGAACCTGCTTGCTCGACCTCTCATCAGCTTTGTAACTATATCTCGGAGTTATAGAACTCGATTCAAGCGATATTTATGGCGTTGGAAAGGTAAGACATGAGGCTACAAGTTCTATGTTTTGGGAAGAACCCATTTCTGCTTCTAATATAGTCAAAATCGCTCATAAACAAACACTGGACCGTTCTTGTCCATTTATTGTCCATTTTTGAACTGTTATGTCTTGACCTCTCATCGGCTTTGTAAATATATCCGGAGTTATAGAACTCCGATTCAAGCGATATTTATGGCGTTGAAAAGGTAAGACATGAGGCTACAAGTTCTATGTTTTGGGAAGAACCCATTTCCGCTTCTAATACAATCAGAATCCTTGATAAACAAACACTTGGATCCGCTTCCCCACGTCCATTTGTCCATTTTTGATATTACTGTCTGACCTCTCATCAGCTTTGTAACTATATGCGGGTTATAGAACTCCGATTCAAGCGAAATTTATGGGCGTTGGAAAGGTAAGACGTGAGGCTACAAGTTCTATGTCTTGGGAAGAACCCATTTCTGCCTCTAATATAGTCAGAATCGCTCATAAACAAACAGTTGGACCGTCTTAACAATTACCTGTCCATTTTTGAAGTATTCTTTTGTCGACCTCTCATCAGATTTGTAACTATATCTGGAGTTATAGAACTCCGAATCAAGCGGTATTTATGGCGTTGGGAAGGTAAGACATGAGGCTACAAGTTCTATGTTTTGGGAAGAGCCCATTTTTCAGCTTCTAATATAGTCAGAATCGCTCATAAACGAACACTTGGACCGTTCCTGTCCAACAGTTATTGTCCATTTTTGAACTGTATACTGTCGACCTCTCATCAGCTTTGTAACTATGTCTGGGTTATAGAACTCCGATTCAAGCGATATTTATGGCGTTGGAAAGGTAAGACATGAGGCTACAAGTTTTATGTTTGGGAAGAACCCATTTCTGCTTCCATTATAGTCGGAATCCCTCATAAACAAACACTTGGGCCCTTTTTTGTCCAACGGTTACTGTCCATTTTTGAAACCTGTTACTGTCGACCTCTCATCAGCTTTGTAACTATATCACGAGTTATAGAACTCCGATTCAAGCGATATTTATGGCGTTGGAAAGGTAAGACATGAGGCTCAAGTTTTATGTTTTGGGAAGAAACCATTTCTGCCTCTAATATAGTCAAAATCCTTGATCAACAAACATAGTTGGACCGTTACTGTCCATTTTTGAACTGGTACTTTCTCGACCTCTCGTCAACTTTGTAAATATATCTGGAGTTATAGAACTCCCGATTCAAGCGATATTTATGGCGTTGGAAAGGTAAGACATGAGGCTACAAGTTCTATGTGTTGGGAAGAACCCATTTCTGCTTCTAATACAATCAGAATCGCTCATAAACAAACACTTGGACCAGTTACTGTCCATTTTGAGACTGTGCTATCATCGACCTCTCTCGGTATTTCTTAACTTATATCCGGAGTTATAGAACCCCGATCAAGCAAAATTTGTGGCGTTGGAAAGGTAAGACATGAGGCTACAAGTTCTATGTCTTGGGAAGAACCCATTTCGGGCTTCTAATATAGTCAGAATCGCTCATAAACAAACACTTGGACCATTCTTGTCCAGATTGTCCATTTTTTGAACCGTTACTGTCGACCTCTCATCAGCTTTGTAAATATATCTGGAGTTATAGAACTCCGATTCAGCGATATTTATGGCGTTGGAAAGGTAAGACATGAGGCTACAAGTTCTATGTCTTGGGAAGAACCCATTTCTGCTTCTAATATAGTCAGAATCGCTCATAAACAAACACTTGGACCGTTACTTGTCCAACAGTTACTGTCCATTTTTGAACTGTTCATTGTCGACCTCTCCTCGGATTTTTAACTATATCTGGAGTTATAGAACTCCGATACAAGCGATATTTGCGGCGTTGGAAAGGTAAGACATGAGGCTACAAGTTTCTATGTTTGGGAAGAACCCATTTCTGCTTCTAATATAGTCAGAATCGCTCATAAACAAACACTTGGACCGTTCCTTTGTCTCACGGTTTACCATTTTTGAAGCATTTTTGGTGTTACTGACCTCTCTCTCAGCTTTGCAACTATATCTGGGGTTATAGAACTCCGATTCAAGCGATATTTATGGCGTTGGAAAGGTAAGACATGAGGCTACAAGTTCTATGTCTTGGGAAGAACCCATTTCCGCTTCTAATATAATCAGAATCTCTGATAAACAAACACTTGGACCGTTCTTGTCCAACGATTGTCCATTTTTGAGGTGTTAACTTTTTTTCGACCTCTCATCAGCTTTGTAAATATATCTGGAGTTATAGATCTCCGATTCAAGCGATATTTATGGCGTTGGAAAGGAAAGACATGAGGCTACAAGTTCTATGTCTTGGGAAGAACCCATTTCTGCTTCTAATACAATCAGAATCGCTCATAAACAAACACTTGGACCGTTACTGTCCAAGCAGCTTCCCAGCTTACTGTCCATTTTTTAACTGTTACTGTCTGACCTCTCCTCAGATTTTTAGCTATATCTGAGGAGTTATAGAACTCCGATACAAGCGAAATTTGTGGCGTTGGAAAGGTAAGACATGAGGCTACAAGTTCTATGTCTTTGGGAAGAACCCATTTCTGCTTCTAATATAGTTAGAATTGCTCATAAAACCAACACACTTGGACCGTTTTGTCCATCAGTTTTACTGTCCATTTTTGGATTCTTATTGTCGACCTCTCCTGGAATTTTTAACTATATGTGGAGTTATAGAACTCCGATTCAAGCGGATATTTATGGCGTTGGGAAGGTAAGACATGAGGCTACAAGTTCTATGTCTTGGGAAGAACCCATTTCTGCTTCTAATACAGTCAGAATCGCTCATAAACAAACACTTGGACTGTTCTGGTCAACGGTTATTTCTGTCCATTTTTGGCACTGTTACTTGTCGACCTCTCCTCAGATTTTTATCTATATCTGGAGTTATAGAACTCCGATTCCAGGGATATTTATTGGCGTTGGAAAGGTAAGACATGAGGCTACAAGTTCTATGTTTTGGGAAGAACCCATTTCAGCTTCTAATATAGTCGGAATCGACTCATAAACAAACACTTGGAACGTTAATTCTTGTCCAACAATTACTGTCCATTTTTGAGCTGATACTGTCTGACCTCTCATCAGCTTTGTAACTATATCTCGAGTTATAGAACTCCTAGATTCAAGCGATATTTATGGCGTTGGAAAGGTAAGACATGAGGTTACAAGTTTTATGTTTTGGGAAGAACCCATTTCTGCTTCTAATACAATCAGAATCCTTGATCAACAAACGGTTGGACCAATTCTGTCCATTTTTGAGCTGTTTTTACTATCTGACCTCTCATCAGCTTTGTAAATATATCTGGAGTTATAGAACTCCGATTCGAGCGATATTTATGGCGTTGGAAAGGTAAGACATGAGGCTACAAGTTTTATGTTTTGAGAAGAAACCATTTCTGCTT
>JAGMVL010002212.1:0-124182 GCA_019202695.1 Populus x sibirica
AGGCTTGTTATTTTTCCTAATGCTACAAGGATAAAAATTAATTAAATTTATTCTCCTAATTAAGTAAGGAAGTTGGCCATATTTATTCCTAAAGAGGGGAGGACTATTTAATGCTTTTCCTAACTTAGGAAGGAAAGTAATTAAATCAAAGCAACAAATGAGGAAATTTATTTTTTTATTTGTCCAAGTTAAACAAGGAAATCCAAGCTCATCAAGGACATCGAGCGGTGGGCACAATCACAAATTTTCCAAATCAGATTTTTTTCTTAGTTTATTAAGACTTCTTTAAGGGTGACAAATCTGACTAAGGCATATTTAACATGATAATTTTCAGATTTTATTATTTTCTTCTTAGTTTTTGGGTTATTATTACTTATTTGGGTCAATTGTAAGTGGGCTTCAGAGTAAGTCCACGGAAAGGGGGGTCCTTTAGGGGTTTCTTTTAAGTCTGGAGTTAGTATAAATAACGGTATAACCACATATAAGGTTACGCAATTTTCGGATCAATAAACTTCTTTGTTTCCGCACTTATTGTGTGTTGGTGGGATAATCTCCCTTCCTTGGTTCTCTAAAAAAGCTCGAAAACGACTTATCGAAGAACAGAACTATCTTTGTGGCGTCATCCTTACACTTCCCGTTCACAAATCAATATGCGTTGGGTGGGGGTCTCCGTTTCCAATAGTGTTGGTGCCAGGTACAAGTTATCTTTGTGTCACCCTCCTCTCAAACCCGATTTACTTGGCTTTCCGGAATTGGTGTCTTTATGTGTGGGTTGCGTGACCATGTGATCACGAGGTTCGCATCATTTGGTATCGTGAGTTTGGCTCCATTAATCGTGTTATATCCTTCTGAAATTTTCATGTTTTGTTGATCTCGCAAAAATTCCTTAGTATCCAATTTCTTCTTCTCCTTGAATTTGCGGCATATAAAAAGAATTGTTATTTTATTTTGTTATTGTTCAAAATATATCAGTAGCATCAAAAACAAAAAAAAAAAAAAGAGAAGAGAAAAGCAAAAAAAAAATTGTTCAAAAAGATGTTATTGGATTCTACTGTGAAAACTAAACAAGAGAAAATTAGAGAAAATCAACTCCGAATTAGCTGAAATTTTATAATCTAATTACTGGGGTCCTAATACAGCACCACATCTCAAATTTGGGGTTCAATTTTGATATCGTTTGCTTTGGCTTTCAAATTTTGGGTCTATCGGTGTTTGATTCATAATGTTTTTGGCGTCGGTATATCAAAAACTTGTCATAAATTACTCAAACTTTTTATATTCCGTCTATCTGGGTTGGAAGTATCACACTATATTTGAAATTGTAACTCCAATTAGATGTCATTTACTTTAGGTTCCAAATTCGGACTAAACTTCGTCTGTGAACGAGTGTGTTTTGCGTCAACTTTTTTGAAATTCGCTTGCTTTATGTTGTTTTCCTTTCTTGCAGTTTATTTTCACTCATATCCAACATATTTGGGTGTTGTTTCAATATTTTGCATATTTTTTGTTTCGTTTTTATTGAGTCTTAGCTTTCGTTTTATATTTCGGATAGACCACACTTGCTTATACTGCTGAGACTATCATGTAATTTTGTTTTGCTTGTTTTCTAGTTTTTATTTGCTTCTTGATTCATATATATATTTGGATTGTGTTAGCCAAGTTGGTTCTATTTGGTGTGGGTTTCGGTTTCGTTAAGAACCGCAAAAAGGTGAGACGAGAGGTGTGAGCGTGTGAGGATATTAAGAGTGTTTGAGCGAAACACGAGCGACATGAGGATATTAAGAGTGTTTGAGCGAAAGGCCGAGGTGGGCTGATTATGAGGATTTTGAGGAGGCCGTTGATGATATTGGTGATGGTGGTTTTGAGGATGAGGCCATAGGCCATCGGGAAGGTTTTCGGCGACCTAGAAACCAAAGGGATTATAGGAATAGAACTAGGGGCCAATTCGGCCAAAGGGAAAATTTCCAGTAGTGTTGGGGGACATGCTGATTTAGATGGTGATTTGTATGCTATCAAACTGAAAATACCTTCTTTTGTAAAAACGATCCCGAGGCATATTTGGAGTGGGAGAAAAAGGTGGATTGGAGTTTTGATTGCCATAACTATTCGGAGGCGAAGAAAGTGAAATTAGTAGTCATCGAATTCACGGATTATGCACCGATTTGGTGGGATCGGAATGTTATTAGTAGAAGGAGTGGAGAGAGGTCGGTAGTGTCGTGGGAGGAGATGAAAGTGTTGATGAGAAAGCGATTTATGCCTAACCACTATTATAGAGATTTGTATATGAAATTGGCGGTGGTTTGAATCGGGGTTCTAGGTCCGTGGATGAGTATTTCAAGGAGATGGAGATTGCCATGATTCGGGCCAATGTGATTGAGGATCGGGAAGCTACGATGGCTAGATTTCTAAATGGGCTAAATAGGGACATTGTGAATGTTGTAGAATTACAACATTGTGTGGAATTGGAGGACATGGTCCATATAGCAACGAAGGTGGAGAGGTACACGTTTTCAGACCAATTCGGCTTCATCTTCCTCAACATGGAGGCCGAATTTGAAGAGAGAGGGGGCTGTCCAACCAAAGCCTTATGCAAAGGCCGAACCACCTAAGGCCAAAAAGGATACTCATACGGATGGGAAAGGTAAATCGAATCTCAACCTACTCGTGATAGAGATATTAAATGCTTTAAGTGTTAAGGGAAGGGGCACATTGCATCTCAGTGTCCAAACTGAAGAGTTATGCTTACAAGAGACAATGGAGAGGTTGAATCTGAAAGTGGAGATGCCACCTTTGATGGATTGTAGTGATGAGGAGATTGCATATCCTATTGAGGGAGGCCTTGGTTATAAGGTGTGCGGCTGAACATGCAAATCCAAAGAAGATGATGTAGATCGGCAACGGGAAAATATATTTCACACTCGATGTCACATCCAAAACAAGGTATGTAGCATGATAATTGATGGAGGTAGTTGTGCTAATGTTGCTAGTGATACTCTTGTGAAGAAATTGAATGCGAGTTGTATTAAGCATCCTAGGCCTTATAGGTGCAAGTTATCTTTGTGCCACACTCCTATCAAACCTGATTTACTTGGCTTTCCGGGAATTGGCGTCTATGTGTGTGGGTTGCGTGACCATGTGATCACGAGGTTCGCATCACTTGGAGATTATCTGCAGACTTATTAAAGATCCTAGTGGAACTAGAAAATTCCCAAAACCAAGCGCCACATCCTTGTAGGAAAAGAATCCTAACCAAATAGGAAGTCCACAAGTCAAATGGAAGTAAATAACAAAATTCATACGGCCTCTATCGACCAGTATTGTGGTGCCTTCCCGATGTCCGATTGACCTCAAATTTTAACCCATAGTAGGAAAACATGTCTAGGGAGTCCACATACAATTTTAGCCCGATCCAACAATCGGATTGAGAATCATAACTGCTTGTAAACCTGAACTATTGCACTTTTTACGCCAAAATCCGAATCTAACCTTACTTGGGTCGTATCACAAGGCTAACGGTATCATAAGGACTCTTTTCTAAGCACATCAAGAACTTGTCTTAAATGATCCATATGCTCATCAAACTCTTTACTATAAATCAAAATATCATCAAAGTAAACAACTACAAACTTACCAATGAAAGCACGCAAAACATGACTCATCAATCTCATAAAAGTACCAGGTGTATTAGTAAATCCAAAAGGCATAACCAACCACTCATACAAACCATATTTAGTTTTAAAACGGTTTTCCATCCATCCCCTTCTTTCATCCTAATTTGATGATAACAACTTTTTAAATCAATTTTCGAAAACATTTTAGAACCATACAATTCATCCAACATATCATCTAATTTGGGAATAGAATGTTAATACTTTATAGTGATGTTATTGATAGTCCTACAATTGACACACATTCTCCAAGTCTTGTCTTTCTTTGGGACAAGAAGCATGGGATCACAAGGACTAATGCTCTCATGAATGTATCCTTTCGACATCAACTCCTCCACTTGCCATTGGAGTTCCTTAGACTCTTTGGGATTGCTCCTATATATTGGCCTATTTGGTATAGATGCTCCTAGAATAAAGTCCATTGGATGTTCAATTCCCCTAATTTGCGACAAGACACCGGGAATCTCTTAGGAAAGACATCTTTAAATTCCCGTAAAAGAACTTTAACAACACTAGGAGCACATGAATCCAAATTATCGAGTTAAAGTATACCTTTCTATACACAAGTAAAATTATAGGCAATTCAGAAAGATAACCATGTTTAAGATCACTAGATTTTACAAAGAAATTAAGGTTTTTCCCCACTTTTTCTACACACTCTTCTTTTCTCACATTTTCTTTCTTCTCTCCACTCTCGGCCTCCATTTTTTTTTTCTTTTTGGTCGTGACCCTCCCCTAATTTCCTAAGAGCCAAAAATTTGTCCCCTTTTGTTTCCAACTCATGGCTCACTTTATTTTCACTCTTCCTCACATTCTCGCCATGTTGTTCAGCTTGTTCTTCCACTTTGGGTGATATGAATGCCCCTCCTTATAGCTTTTCTTCAACTAAATTTGATCTTCATACACTTGCTTTGGTGTTAGTGGGGCAAGTATATAAATTCTACCATCCTTCTCCAATGAATACATGTTCTTAAACCCATCAAGCTTGGCTTTTCTATCAAATTATCAAGGCCTCCCTAATAACGGATGAGTAGCATCCATAGGCACAACATCACATAACACTTCATCCTTATTGCCCTCTTTGAAAAAAAAATCATCTTTGTCTATTCATCCTAACAACACCACATTCATTCAACCATTGAAGGCTGATAAGGCCTCTCATGCTTTATAGTATTCAATCCCAACTTTCTAACCAAAGCAACACTAGCAACATTAGTACAACTACCACTATCAATGATCATACTACATACCTTATCGTTGATTAGGCATCTAGTATGGAAGGTGTTCTTACTTTGTTGCTCCACATCATCCTTCTTAGTCGAACAGCAAGAGACCTTATAATCACCAAAACTTTATCACCAACAACATACTCTAAATCACTAGCATCCTCAAGTGGTGGCATGTCATCCACAATCGAGACTCCTCACTAGTGGACAAAATCACTCCATTCATCCCTTAGAATCATAACTCGATAATTTGCACACTCGATGCATAGTGTCCCAATCCACGACACTTGAAACACTTTATATAATGATTACGCTTCGATTGGACTTCTCCTTTAAGTTTTTGATCATTGGCCGAAACTTGCTTCTTCATGGAGGTAGGTTCGGCAACTTTAGAAGTCACCAAAGGCTTCGATAGCGCACTACCCTCTCTCCTATAATTCAACTTCCAATCCAAAGAAGACTCCGAATAAGCTCCAGATACTACCCTTCCTTTTCAAGCTGTCCTTCAACCTTAATGGCCAAATGCATTAACTCTTTCAATTCAATATAAGATTGCAACTCCACAATATTAGTTATGTAGATTCAAGCCATTCAAAAACCTAGACATGGTAACTTCCTCATCTTCATTAACATTAGCTCTAATAATAGCCGTCACCTCTAATTCTTTACGATACTCCTCCACACTCTTATCACCCTATATAATCATTTGTAAACGATTAAACAACTCCAAAATTTTAGCTCGATCCAACGGTCGGATTGAAAATTATGATTGTTGCAGTAAACTAGACAGTTGCACATTTTACATCAAAATCTGAATTTGACTTCCTAGATCATATCATTTCCTCTATCTTCAAGATGATTCGTCCTTGAATCACCAACAAGTTGAATGGACAATTCCTTAGCCTCTTTTTGAAGCCTTTGGAGTTCTTTTCTTGCCAACAATCGTCGCCAACAACTTTGGATGAAAGTAGCAGCCATTCTATTTCGTATATCATCATTACAAACAGTATTTTCTCCTCTCTTTCAAAGCTTGTCGGGCATCGCATCTGTTGCCGCTAACACATCAAGTTCTTGCTTCATCTCCCCTAGAATACAGGATAGACTCTTGGATTCTTTTTTTAGAACAGTAATCTCTTTATTTCTCTCCATTTGATACCACCTCTCCTTTTAAATCCTCCTTTTCTTTTGCCATAACACCTCATCAAAATACATGAAATCCCTTCGGTTTCTAGGCTGCCGAAAACCTTTCCGTGGCCTATGGTCTCATCCTTAAAACCACCATCAACAATATCATCATCGTCCACCTCAAAATCCTCATAATCGCCCACCTTGGCCTTTCGGCCCCACTTGTCATTGTTTGATTTCAGTTCAGCCTTGGCCTCTCTCACATCTTGGGTACATGTTCCGGCCACATTACCCGTTTTCCCACCTTCTCAAGTCTGTCACACACGTTTCCCATCACCGAATTCATTCTTTCCATCATCTTCGTCATGGCTTGCATTTGGAATTTAAGTTCTACATCGTGAGGAGGTGGTGTGTTGTTTTGATCGACATGATAATAAAACAAATCCTCACATCGCTTGTGTTTATTTGAAACACTCTTAATATCCTCACAATCTCACACCTTTTGTCTCACCTTCTTCTTTGTTCTTGCGGAACTCAAACCAACACCAAATAGAACCAATTTAGCAGCACAATCCAAATGTATATATGACTCAAGAAGCAATAAAAACCAGAAAACAAACAAAACAAAACTGCGATGATAGTCTCGCGAGTAGCAAGCAAATCTATCCAAAATATAAACGAAAGCGAAGACACGAATAAAAACAGAAATGAAATATGAAAAAAATGATGAAACAACACCCAAATATGTTGGATATGTTGAAGATATACTGCAAGAAATGAAAATAACAGAAAGAAAGTGAATCTCAAAAGTCGACGCAAAAGCAGACTCGTTTACGACAAGTTAAGTCGAATCTCGAACCTAATTTAAATGAAGCCCAATTGATCTACAACTTCATATATAGTGCGATATCAACCCAAATAGATAGAATATAATGTTTGAGCAATTTATGATAAGGTTTGATATACATACGCAAAAACGGTAAGAATCAGACCTCATTAGACCTGAAATTGAAAACCAAAGCAAACAATATCCAATTGACTCGAAATTTGATATGCGGTGCGATTCGGACCCCAGTAATTAGAGAATTAAAATTCCATGGTTCTCTAAAGAACTGAAAAACCACTTATCGAAGAATAACTATCTTCGTGGCGTCATCCTTATACTTCTAGTTCGCAAATCAATATTCGTTGAGTGGGGGTTTTGTTTCCAATAGTCTTTGGTGCCTAGGTACAAGTTATCTTTGTGTCACACTCTATCAAACCTGATTTACTTGGCTTTCCGGGAATTGGTGTCTTTGCGTGTGGGTTGCGTGACAATGTAATCACGAGGTTCGCATCACTAACTGGTCTTTCTCTACTCCTTTCTATCACCAATCTCTCCCACCAAACCATGGCATAATTAGTAAACTTCACTACAGCTAATGATTAGTACTTAAAGGTGCATTTTTATCAAGGTAAATGTTCATCTTAAATGCAGGCCTATCACATAAATCAAAGGATTGGTTGATGAGTTTAACTACGAAATTGAGAAGACAAAGAGAGGGCTAAGCTTAAAAAAGAGATCTTGGTTCAGTCAACTGGAACACCATTCGGTTATTGGATCATAAATGGGAGTCGTAGAACTTGGATTTAGGTCGGTTTATATGTATTGAAAAGCTAAGACACATGCCTAAAACTTTAATGAGGAGTCCAAGATTTAAAAGTGTCATTTTCGAGTGTAAATGGTAGCAACAACGGAGAAGTTGGAATCGTCCCAAAAGCCCAAACACTACATTCGGTGTTCCGCCCATATCTCGAGTTCTAGAAGTCCAAATGCACCGACTCTTATTTTGTTGGAAAGGTGAGACAATTTCCCAGAACTTACATAGAGACAGTTGACACGATCAAAGAGTTGATGTCTTATCCCAAGTGCGGAGTGTCAAAGTAATAAATAACCCGGTAAGAAGCTAGGGATCGAACCACGGGGAGGTGATCTATATAAATTATAAATAACAACAACAACAACAACAACAACAACAACAACAACAACAACAACAATAATGATGATGATGGTGATGGTGATGATGAGTTAAAGAGGACTTTGAGATGTAAGATAAATGTGAAGATTAAACAATGATAAAAACAAATGTCAAGGTTAGAGGATCCACTAATAATATTAGAGATAAGTAAAGTATAAACTCTATAAATTATCAACATAATCATATTAATCATCTTATTTACGTAACACCATACTTATAAATTTTATCGAGTATTCATGATGCTAACTTATGTTGACAACAAATCAAGTTCCTCTCATAATAACGATGTCGACCGAAGACTATAAAGGATCAAGTATTTGATGTACCAAGTGTTATTGAACACAAATCTAGATTAACCATTTAACAAGCAAGGTATTAAGAATTAATAAGATAAAAGTGATAAGACATGTTAATAGCAAACTTTCTTGGATGTAAACATTAAAGTCCATGTTGAGTTTATATTATACTTATCCTAACACCATTAGTGAAACCTTTTCACCTTGACATAATTAACTTAGCTAGACATTATGAAGAAGAAAAACATAAATAAACAATATAAGAACATAAACATGATATAAGTTAACTAAGTATAGTAAAGGAAATGAAAAGCATGAACAAGAGATTAATGAAAGCAAAACTTAAGTATTACAAAAATATAAAGAGAGAGCAAGAGCATGATCTTGATATGAAGAACCAAGATTCCTAAATGAATGGCAAATGCCTCCTTTTATAGGCTAAAATTCAGAACTATTCATTTGGTAATTGATTATTGATGTAGTGGCCAACTATTGATTTAGTGGACTTGGTGGACAGCAGCACTCAAGCATTTTGGCTGGATAAATTGACATTGATGCAATCAGAATTTGGAAAAGTGTTCCTCATAAACATTGTTGGCAATCATCTTATATTTCCACCCATAAAATTTCAGAACATTTGGATCACTAGAGCTCGAGATATGGCTAAACTACTGAGTAGTGCTGCTTTGGTGGACGTGGTGGATAGCCCTCAAGCTCTTGTCTGGATGAAATGTCATTGTTACCATCATAATTTGAGCAGGTCTTCTTCATGAAAGTTGTTCGAAATTGTCTTTTCCTTCCACCCACCAAATGTCACGTCATTTGGCTTTCTAGAACTCCAGATATGGATAAACTTGTGAGCAGTGTTTGGGCTGGATTGCAGGACAGATTCTGGCTTCTCTTTTGTGGCCAAATTTTGGATTTGAAAACGGAAAATTTAGGTCTTCCACTACTCATGAATATTGTAGGCCTATTTCTTATCTTTCTATCCATATAAATTCAACTGAAATCCAAGATCTACAACCTCGAGATATGACCCAATAACTGAACAGTGTTCCAATTTGAATTGAATCGGTATCTCCTTTGTAAGCTTCGCCTTTTCTTTGTCCTTTCACTTTCAATAGTTAATCACATCAATCAATCCTTTGAATTGTGAGATATGCCTGCATTTAAAATGAGCATTTACCATAAATTAAAGCTATCTTATATTATCGGACTTGTTATTATAAAACATGCTCTAGTTAAGGAGTTATTGATACTTCAAGTGCAAAATGATGATATAAAACCTTGATAAAAATGCACTTTTAAGTACTAATCACACCCCCAACCAGCTTATTACTAGTCCCTAGTAATCAAAGCATTAAAATAGAAAAAAACAATTTGCAAGTTCCACAAAGCAAGGCATTCATCATTTAACTTCCATTAATCTATCCAAGTAAACAAACTCTCATTAAATTTATATATATCTCTGCTCAATACCTCTTAAAAAAAATATTAATAAACCTTTTTTTTATGTGCTCAAATGTATGAAAACATAGATGATGGGGCTTTTGTTGGAAGAAAACAATATTTTGTTCTAATGTTTAAGGTTAACTTCCTCGGGTTGGGATTATTATCCTTTTTTATATATATACATATAACTTAAAACACAATGCATCTTTAACCCATGTAATGAGCTTTCACCTAATGACTCCTGCATCAGCTTGGTCTTAGGGCATTAAGTGTTGAGACACCCCTTCGAGCTTTGCAGATGCGATACATAGATAGTGCAATGTTTGATTCCCTTAAGCTTTTCTCCTCAACCCATGTAACAAGCATTGGGCCAATAACTCCCAAGTCAGTTGACTTTAGGGTATTAGATGTTAAAACACCCCTTCGGGCTTAATTTCTTAGATTAGGGAGGTTACGAAACCAAACTTATCTACGTTTTTATTATTATTATTATATATTTTTTCATTTTTTTTTTGAATTATATACTATCCCTTTCCCTTAGTTGTTACCTTTAACAAAAGAACATAAATAATGTAATAATCCAATGTGCTACCCACATTCATATGTTAAAGTGTGTGTGAAAATGAAGGTTTAAGAGTACTTGTTCAATTAGTATATAAGCGGAATCAATTGATAATAATGCGAGAGTTTGTAAACTTGAATATTTCAAGAAGTATTATGATAGACCTTGTTAAGAATGTTTACTAAGATGCGTCTCAAGAGTTACTTTAACAAAAGAACTCCTTGACTCTGCCATCTTAGTAACAACGGTTTTGCAAATATAAAACATAGTTAGTTAATTTTTTTTTTTTTTAGTATCAATCAACTACTACCCTTTCCCCCCAACCAAAACGAGACATTGTCCTCAATGTCCTAAGGTAGAAAGATAGAGTATAGAAGACATCACCCGAAACAACGAACACCGACAAACCCGAAACACACTTAAACAAATATAAGAAATAACAAAACAAAATAATATGCTATTAATAAAACCAAAAGACACAAGGTTTCACAAACGAATGCTCAAATCCAATCTAAGCTTTTTACGGCTTTCCTCGGTTGACCAATATATGCGACTCATGGAGGGATCAATGATAGGGATGAAAGATTGTAGTTGGTCAATCAATTGTTCAAAGAGTAGCAAAGCAAAGATTATGATTTGTCGTGTCGAAGATATTAGAAATGCCTGTTCCATAGCTTGATCAAGAAAAGACAACAATTTATTGTAAAAACCATTAACATTTAACAAACCTATAGGTTTATGGTGAATGTGAAGTTGGGCCCAAGAGGAAATATGAAAGATCTCTTCCAATGTGCCTAGACCACCTGGTAAAGCAATGAAGGCATCAGCGTGTTTAAACATTGTATTCAATCGTTCAGACATTGTGGAGACTTGTAGTTCCTCTCCAATTGTTTTTCCAAGGAGGTCCTCTTTTGCTAAAGCTTTGGGGACGACCCCCAAAACTAGACTCGCCTCCTAAAAATGCAGCTATTGACACACCCCCCATTAACCCAAGGTTGCCTCCGCCATACACTAAATGAATCTTTCTCTCGCCTAATACGACCAAGATGATTTGCCGATTCTAAAAACTCTTTTTCTTTCCCAGGATTGGATCCTCCGAAAACACAAATATTTCTTATTTGAGGACTTGAGGAACCTGCCATTTCTACACACTTCGATATCTGTTAAATGTGTGGGTTGAGTAGAAATGAAGGGAAGGAAGAGAAGATTTTATAGATCGAAATTGAAAAAGCAATCATACCACCTATATATAGGCCAACTGAGTCTCTCTCTCTCTCTTTTTTATTTTTTTATTTTAAAAAAATCATGTGTATGTACAAGAAGTTGTGATTGTGGCTCACATCTTTCTTTGGTTTTACGTCCAAGAACAGCTTAAACACCCTCTAAGGGTCGGGGATATGCTTCCCATCCAATTTTCTTAAAAACTGGCAAACAAGGTTTTTTTTAGTCAGATTCCCAAGACTATGTCGAGCATGTTCCTTATGAAATTGTGGCCATAAATCATGAATTGCACGATGCACATCTCCACTAGGGTGCGTCTCAAGAGTCAACAGAAGATTATCTAAAGACTCCTTACTCGAGGCCATCCTTAATGAACTGTATTTTATCTTCACGATTTACGGATACCATTCCTAAAGAACGACATTTTGCATTACAAGTCCATCCGCACATCGTGACGGACTTGCGTCGTTTTGCATGACGTTTCTTTGCAAAAGTGCTTTTACCTGTTCCAGGCATATATGAAATGAAAGAATTGGAGGACTCACCTGATAATCGGACCTTTGCTTCAATTAGCCAGCGAATATCTTCAGGAATTCCATGGTTCATTAACAATCGCAATCTTGCACATCTAGCACAGTAAATTTT
Organism: Populus x sibirica; assembly: GCA_019202695.1. Classification (NCBI taxonomy): domain Eukaryota; kingdom Viridiplantae; phylum Streptophyta; class Magnoliopsida; order Malpighiales; family Salicaceae; genus Populus; species Populus x sibirica. The sequence continues at coordinate 12,214 of JAGMVL010002212.1, forward strand.
TGTAATCGCATTCTCGAGGCGGAGCAGAAAATATTTTTTCAATTTTTCAAGAGTGGTGTCCTTTTTTTTTTTAGATGAGAAGTGGAAAAGAGATGCAAAGAAGGGAGAAAGAGCAAAGAATTGCACAAATATATATACGAGATATCGCTTATCATGGAAAACCGAAAGAACCGACTTTAAGAGTCACGGAGTACCGTTATCCGCCATTTGACCGGGTGAGAGAAACTAGCAAAACAAAGGTCACACCAAAAAGAAACACAAAAACAATGTGAGAAAAAGAATCAATCTTTATATACAGGATCACCCAATTCAATAGAGTCATTTTCAACTGAAAAATTATTAAAGTAAACTTTCAAACAATGTCCATTTACCTTGAAAACATTATCATTCTTTGGATTCTCAATATCACAGGCCCTATATGGATACACATGTTTCACAATAAAAGGACCGCACCATCTTGATCTTAGTTTTTCAGGAAATAAATGGAGTCGAGAATTATAAAGCAAGACTTTTTGACCAACATTGAATGTTTTTCTCAATATTTTCTTGTCAAGAAACTCTTTGAGTCTTGCTTTATGAATTCTTGAATTTTCATATGCATCATTTCTTATTTCCTCAAGCTCATTTATTTGTAATTTTCGCAGCTGACTAGCATCATCAACATTTGAATTGAAAGCTTTAATAGCCCAATAAGCTTTATGTTCAAGTTCCACAGGCAAGTGACAAGGTTTCCCATAGACTAGTCTATAAGGTGACATACCTAATGATGTTTTTATAAGCAGTTCGATAAGCCCAAAGTGCATCATTAAGTCTTAAAGACCAGTCTTTCCTATTAGGGTTCACTCTGTTTTCTCCAAGATCCGTTTGATCTCCCTATTAGCAAGTTCTACGTGTCCACTTGTTTGAGGGTGATAAGGGGTGGCAACTTTGTGTGTGATTCCATATTTCTTCATTAAAGACTCAAATGACTTGTTGCGTAAATGTGTTCCACCATCACTTATCATGGCTCGAGGGATTCCAAATCGACTTAAAATATTTTCTTTCAAAAACTTTATCACTGTTTTGTGGTCATTGTTTCGACTTGGAATTGCCTCTATCCATTTTGAAACATAATCTACTGCGACTAATATGTACAAGAAACCAAATGATGGAGGAAATGGACCCATAAAATCTATACCCCAACGATCAAAGATCTCAATGACAAGAATAGGATTTAAAGGCATCATGTGACGTTTTGAAATAGATCCCAACTTTTGACAATTTTCACAAATCTTGCAGAATGCATGCGTGTCCTTGAACATGGTGGGCCAATAAAATCCACTTTGTAAGATTTTTGCAGTTGTCTTGATGAGAAATGACCCCCACATTCCCCAGAATGACAAAATTTAATGACACTACTTACCTCATTGTCAGGAATGCATCTTCGAAATATTTGATCAGGACAATATTTGAATAAATAAGGGTCATCCCAATAAAAGTTCTTCACTTCGGTCAAGAACTTTCTTTTGTCTTGGGTGCTCCAATGAGCTAGCAAATGTCCCGAAACAAGAAAATTAACAATATTAGCAAACCAAGGCATTGTAGCAACGAGAAAGTAAATATTCATTAGGAAAGTAATCATTGATTTGTGTGATGTCGATGTGGAATCTATTGTCAATCTTGACAAATGATCCGCGACAATATTTTCGGTGCCTTTCTTGTCTTTGATTGTGATATCAAATTCTTGAAGTAACAAAATCCATCGTACCAATCTAGCCTTAGAATCCTTTTTTGAAAGAAGATATTTTAATGCCGCATGATCACTAAAAATAACAACAGGTGAGCTAACAAGATAAGATCCGAACTTGTCACATGCAAATACTACCGCAAGTAATTCCTTTTCGTGGTAGTATAATTCATTTGAGCACTATTTAAAGTTTTACTTGCATAGTAAATCACATAGGGTTTCTTATCTTTTCTTTGTCTTAAGACAAGCACCTACGACATAATCACTAGCATCACACATTATTTCAAAAGGTAATGACCAATCGGGAGGTTGAATGACAGGAGCGAAGTAAGCAAGCTTTTAAGTTTAACAAAGGCTTTTTCACATTGTTCAATCCGTTCAAAAACATTTTCCTTTGTTAGAAGGTTACACAATGGCTTAGATATGACACTAAAATCTTTGATAAACCTTCTGTAAAAACCAGCATGTCCTAAGAATGATCTAACATCTTTAACAGATTTTGGTGTTGGCAAGTTGGCAATTAACTCGATTTTAGATTTGTCAACCTCAATTCCTTTCGATGAAACAATATGACCCAAGACAATGCCGTTTGTTACCATAAAATGACATTTTTCCCAATTCAGCACAAGATTCTTCTCTTCACACCTGCTCAAAACCTTTTCTAAGTTAGTCAAACAATCATCAAATAAATCACCAAAAACAGAAAAATCATCCATAAAAATTTCAAGAAAACGTTCAACCATATCACCGAATATGCTAAGCATGCATCTTTGAAACGTGGCTGGTGCATTACATAATCCAAGAGACATCCTTCTATATGCAAAAGTTCCAAATGGACATGTGAAAGTAGTCTTCTCTTGATCTTCCAATGCAATTTCAATTTGGTTGTAACCTGAATAGCCATCTAGGAAACAATAAAATTCATGACCTACAACTCTTTCTAGGATTTGATCCATGAAAGGTAAAGGGAAATGATCTTTTCTAGTCATTGAATTAAGTTTCCTATAGTCAATGCACATGCGCCAACCAGTAATAGTCCTAGTTGGAATTAACTCATTTTTCTCATTTGTTATCACAGTAACTCCAGACTTCTTGGGTACAACTTGGGTAGGACTTACCCATTTCTTGTCGTAAATAAGATAAATGATTCCATTATCTAGAAGCTTAATGACTTCATTCCTCACTACTTCTTTCATATTAGGATTAAGCCTTCGTTGCATTTCTCTAGAGGGTTTAGCATTTCCTCCAAATAAATCCTGTGTGTGCAAATCAAAGGACTAATTCCTTTTATGTCAGCTATGGTCCATCCTAATGCATTTTTGTGCATTTTCGAGTTTGTAACAACTTACCTTCTTGATGTGCATTAAGTTTGGAAGAGATTATTACTTGGAAAAGTTTCATTTTCTCCCAAAAATGAGTATTTGAGATTGAATGGTAACGGCTTCAAATCAGGTTTTGGTGGTTGAACACTTGAAGGTATAGACTCAATTGATCATGGTGGCAATTCTTCAATTTGTGGTCTCTAATTACTTGCCCTTGATTCTTCCGAAAATAAACCATTTGCAAATCTTCGATTCATTAAACTCAATTTCATTGGAAGTAGTTTGAAATTGATCATAAACTAATTTTTCAATAAAGTCTACTTCCCGTAAATCATTATCATCTCCAGGTTGCTTGCAAATGTTAAAAACATTCATCTCTAATGTCATGTTTCCAAATGATAACTTCATCGGTCCATTCCTACAATTAATCAATGCATTAGAAGTTGCAAGAAACGGACGTCCTAAAATAACAGGAATTGAATTACATGTTTCAACAAAGTTGTGTATCCAAGACAACAAAATCCACGGGATAAATGAATTTATCAACTTGTACTAACACATCTTCAACTATTCCTCTAGGCACTTTGCAGATCTATCGGCAAGTAAAAGAGTTACGTAAGTTGGTTTTAACTCACCTAGATTAAGACTCGAAAGACCGAATATGGAAGTAAATTCACACTAGCTCCAAGATCAAGTAAAGCTCTTTCAATTTTATGTTCTCCAATAAAGCAAGAAATTGTAGACAACCGGGGTCTTTATATTTCAAAGCATTATTGTTCGAAGAATGGCACTTACTTGTTCGGCTAAAAAGGCTTTCTTTTTCACATTCAGTTTTCTCTTCACAGTGCACAGATTTTTTAAAAATTTAGCATAAGAAGGTACCTGTTTAATAGCATCTAACAAAGGAATATTGATCATTACCTGTTTGAAAGTTTCAAAGATTTCAGAGTTGTGATTGACTTTCCTTTGTTTGGTCATAGCATAAGGAAATGGAAGTGTTGGCAGGGAATCAGTCTTTTCTTTACAATGTTCAGATTCAACCCCTTCCTTACCCTCAGAGATTAACTCATCATCTTTCTCACAAGGTTCAAGAGTGGGTTTTTCAATAACCTTACCACTGCGAAGAGTGATGACCGATTTGACTTGATCCGTGTGTTGGCTTCCAGAACTACTTGCATTTGCATTGTATTGCCCCTTGGGATTTTGATGTGGTTGAGATGGAAACTTACCTTTCTCTTGAAAACTGAGAGAAGATGTGTGAATTTTGCAAGAGCATCTTTTAGATCCGCCATGGTTTGAGCATTTTGAGTGTTGATTGTCTCCTCGCTTTTCAATGAATGCATGCAATGTTTCCTCAAGATTTCTTCTAGGAGGTGGAGCATAAGGAGGTGCATATCCATGAGAATTTTGAAAAATATGGTGTGCTTGAAACGGTGGCCGTGAAGTTTGTGCATTATTGTTACCACTCTTCCAACCGAAATTTGGGTGATTTCTCCAACCAGGGTTATATGTTTGCGAGTATGGGTTATGATTAGGCCTTTGGAAACTATTTAAAGCATGGGCTTGTTCATGGAGGCATTCTTTGAATGAAGGCAAAGTTGGACAGTCATTGGTTGCATGTTCATTCGTTTCCTGATTTGACACACAATGTCTTGAACAGTTTTTAATTGACCACTCTTTTTTAATTCTAGTGCCTCAACTTTTCTAGCTAAAGATGCAAATTGGGCTTGGAGGTCATGATCTTCCCTAAGGTTGTACATGAGGTTAAGTTTTACCGGTGCCTCATAACCTCTCGTAGTGTTCCAATTTTGAGCATTTTCGGCTAGCAAGTCTAGGTACTCCATTGCTTCATCAGGGTCTTTATTTTCAAAAGTTCCATTGCACATCAAATCCACCATTTGCCTATCTTTAGGTGTTAACCCTTCATAAAAATGTGAAACCAATCTCCATATTTCAAAACCATGATGAGGGCAAGTATTAAGCAAATCTCGATACCTATCCCAACATTGGTAAAATGTTTCTCCTGGTTTTTGAGTGAAAGTGGTGATTTGTCTTTTGAAAGAGTTCGTTCTGTGAGATGGAAAAAACTTCTTTAAAAATTGTTGTTGCATTTCATCCCAAGCACGAATGGATCCTGACCTAAGATTTTGTAGCCATGTTTTAGCTTTATCTTTTAACGAAAAAGGATAAAGCTTTAATCTGATGGTGTTCATGCTACAATTTAAGTCATTATAGGTGTTACGGGACTTCTTCAAATTCTCTCAAATGCAAGTATGGATTTTCTAGATCTAAGCCATGAAAAGAAGGTAAAAGTTGAATAATGTCGGCTTAAAATTAAAGTGAGATGCATCAGGAGGGAAAACTATACATGAGGATGCACTTGTTCTTGTTGGATTCATGTGGTCTCTTAGTGTTCTAACTTGATTATTCTTATTATTCTCATTATGAAGTGATTGGTTATCTTTTTCGACCATATTTTTTGAAAATAATGAGGATACCCTACAAAGTCTACCACTTAATGTATGTGACCAAACTCTCATGCACGTGTAGAAAGAGAATAAAAGGAAGAAGAAAACAAAAGAAAAAGAAACAAAAGTTAGATACAAGAAAAGTGAAAAGTCAAAATAAAATAAATATTATAATTTATACAAGAATTTACCTCCACGGCAACGGCGCCAAAAACTTGACACGATCAAAGAGTTGATGTCTTATCCCAAGTGCAGGAGTGTCAAAGTAATAAATAACCCAGTAAGACCGGGGTTGAACCACGAGGAGGTGATCTATATAAATTATAAATAACAACAACAACAACAACAACAACAATGATGATGGTGATGGTGATGATGAGTTAAAGAGGACTTTGAGATGTAAGATAAATGTGAAGATTAAACAATGATAAAAACAAATGTCAAGGTTAGAGGATCCACTAATAGTATTAGAGATAAGTAAAGTATAAACTCTTTATAAATTATCAACATAATCATATTAATCATCTTATTTACGTAACACCATACTTATAAATTTTATCGGTATTCATGATGCTAACTTATGTTGACAACAAATCAAGTTCCTCTCATAATAACGATGTCGGCCGAAAACTATAAAGGATCAAGTATTTGATGTACCAAGTGTTATACAACACAAATCTAGATTAACCATTTAACAAGCAAGGTATTAAGAATTAATAAGATAAAAGTGATAAGACATGTTAATAGCAAACTTTCTTGGATATAAACATTAAAGTCTATGTTGAGTTTATATTATACTTATCCTAACACCATTAGTGAAACCTTTTCACCTTGACATAATTAACTTAGCTAGACATTATGAAGAAGAAAAACATAAATAAACAATATAAGAACATAAACATGATATAAGTTAACTAAGTATAGTAAAGGAAATGAAAAGCATGAACAAGAGATTAATGAAAGCAAAACTTAAGTATTACAAAAATATAAAGAGAGAGCAAGAACATGATCTTGATATGAAGAACCAAGATTCCTAAATGAATGGCAAATGCCTTCTTTTATAGGCTAAAATTCAGAACTATTCATTTGGTAATTGATTATTGATGTAGTGGCCAACTATTGATTTAGTGGACTTGGTGGACAGCAACACTCAAGCATTTTGGCTGGATAAATTGACATTGATGCAATCAGAATTTGGCAAAGTGTTCCTCATAAACATTGTTGGCAATCATCTTATATTTCCACCCATAAAATTTCAGAACATTTGGATCACTAGAGCTCGAGATATGGCTAAAATACCTGAGTAGTGCTGCTGGTGGACGTGGTGGATAGCCCTCAAGCTCTTGTCTGGATGAAATGTCATTGTTACCATCAGAATTTGAGCAGGTCTTCTTCATGAAAGTTGTTCGAAATTGTCTTTTCCTTCCACCCACCAAATGTCACGTCATTTGGCCTTCTAGAACTCCAGATATGGATAAACTTTTGAGCAGTGTTTGGGCTGGAGGACAGATTCAGCTTCTCTTTTGTGGCCAAATTTTGGATTTGAAAACGGCAAGATTTGGGTCTTCCACTATTCATGAACATTGTAGGCCTATTTCTTATCTTTCTATCTAATTAAATTAAACTGAAATCCAAGATCTACAGCTCCAGATATGACCCAATAACTGAACAGTGTTCCAATTTGAATTGAATCGGTATCTCCTTTGTAAGCTTCGCCTTTTCTTTGTCCTTTCACTTTCAATAGTTAATCACATCAATCAATCCTTTGAATTGTGAGATATGCCTGCATTTAAAATGAGCATTTACCATAAATTAAAGCTATCTTATATTATCGGACTTGTTATTATAAAACATGCTCTAGTTAAGGAGTTATTGATACTTCAAGTGCAAAATGATAATATAAAACCTTGATAAAAATGCACTTTTAATTACTAATCACACCCCCCAACCAGCTTATTACTAGTCTCTAGTAATCAAAGCATTAAAATAGAAAAAAACAATTTGCAAGTTCCACAAAGCAAGGCATTCATCATTTAACTTCCATTAATCTATCCAAGTAAACAAACTCTCATTAAATTTATATATATCTGCTCAATACCTCTTAAACAAAATATTAATAAACCTTTTTTTTATGTGCTCAAATGTATGAAAACATAGATGATGGGGCTTTTGTTGGAAGAAAACAATATTCTGTTCTAATGTTTAAGGTTAACTTCCTCGGGTTGGGATTATTATCCTTTTTTTATATATACATATAACTTAAAACACAATGCATCTTTAACCCATGTAATGAGCTTTCGGCTAATGACTCCCAGACCAGTTGGTATTAGGGCATTAAGTGTTGAGACACCCCTTCGAGCTTAATAACTCGGGTTGCAGATACTGATACGTAGATAGTGTAATGTTTGATTCCCTTAAGCTTTTCTCCTCAACCCATGTAACAAGCGTTGGGCCAATAACTCCCAAGTCGATTAACTTTAGGGTATTAGATGTTAAAACACCCCTTTGGGCTTAATTGCTTAGATTAGGGAGGCTACGAAACCAAACTTATCTACGTTTTTATTATTATTATATATTTTTTCATTTTTTTTTGAATTATATACTATCCCTTTCCCTTAGTTGTTACCTTTAACAAAAAAACATAAATAATGTAATAAATTGTATGTCAAATCTGTGAAACCAATGGCTGTCCAACTTTGCCCTCTTTTAAGGAATGTCTCCATGAACAAGCCCATGTTTTAAACAGTTTCTAAAGGCCCAATCATAACCCATATTCGTAAACATATAACCCTGGTTGGAGAAATCATCCAAATTTCAGTTGAAAGAGTGATAACAATAATGCACAAACTTCACGACCACCGTTTCAAGCACACCATAATTTCTAAAATTCTCATGGATATGCACCTCCTTATGCTCCACCTCCTAGAAGAAATCTTGAGGAAACATTGCATGCATTCATGGAAAAGCAAGAGACGATCAACACTCAACTTGCTCAAAGCATGACAAGATTTTAAAGATACTCTTGCAAAATTGACATCCGCTCTCAGTTTCCAAGAGAAAGGTAAGTTTCCATCTCAACCACAACAAAATCCCAAGGGGCAATACAATGCGAATGCAAGTAGTTCGGGAAGCCAACACATGGATCATGTAAAATCAGTCATCACTCTTCGCAAGTGGTAAGGTTATTAAAAAACCCAGTCTTGAACCTTGTGAGAATGATGATGAGTCAATCTCGAGGGTAAGGAAGGGGTTGAATCGATCATTACAAAGAAAAGACCGATTCTCACTGCACACTTCCATTTCCTCATGCCATGACCAAACAAAGGAAAGTCAATCACAATTCGAAATCTTTGAAACTTTCAAACGGGTAAGGATCAATATACCTTTGTTGGGTGCTATTAAACAGGTTCCTTCTTATGCTAAATTTTTGAAAGATCTGCACCGTGAAGAGAAAACTGAATGTGAAAAAGAAAGCCTTTTTAGCCGAACAAGTAAGTGCTATTCTTCAAAACAATAATGCTTTGAAATATAAAGACCCTGGTTGTCCTACAATTTCTTGCTTTATTAGAGAACAAAAAATTGAAAGAGCTTTACTTGATCTTGGAGCTAGTGTGAATTTACTTCCATATTTAGTTTTTCAAAGTCTCAATCTAGGTGAGTTAAAACCAACTTACGTAACTCTTTTACTTGCCGATAGATCTGTAAAAGTGCCTAGAGGAATAGTTGAAGATGTGTTAGTACAAGTTGATAAGTTCATTTATCCCGTGGATTTTATTGTCTTGGACACACAACTTTGTTGAAGCATGTAATTCATTTCTGTTATTTTAGGACGTCCGTTTCTTGCAACTTCTAATGCATTGATTAATTGTAGGAATGGACTCGATGAAGCTATCTTTTGGGAACATGACATTGGAGATGAATATTTTCAACATTTGCAAGCAACCTGGAGATGATAATGATTTACAAGAAGCAAAGATTCTATTGAAGAATGAGTTTATGATCAACTTGAATCTACTTTGAATAAAATTGAATTGGATGAATTTGAAGATTTGCAAATGATTTATTCTCGGAAGAAATCACGGATGAAAAAGGCGTAGAAAATGTTGATGCGGATCTTTTGTCAAGAGTGACAACAGATTCGACATCCGACATCACACCAATCGATGATTACTTTCCCGATGAATCCTTACTTTCTCTTAGTTCAATGCCTTGGTTTGCTAAAAATATCAATTTTCTTGCTACATGAGATTTGCCAACTCATTGGAGTACCGAAGACAAAGGTAAGTTTTTGAACGAAGTGAAGAAATTTTATTGGGATGACCCTTACTTATTCAAATATTGTCCTGGTCAAATATTTCGAAGATGCATTCCTGACAATGAGGTAAGTAATGTCATTAAACTTTGTCATTTTGAAGCATGTGGGAGTCATTTCTCGTCAAAAAAGACAACTGCAAAAATCTTACAAAATGGATTTTATTGGCCCACCATGTTCAAGGACACACATGCATTCTGCAAAACTTGTGAAAATTGTCAAAAAGTTGATACTAGTCAAAAGGTTTTACTTTATAATTCTCGACTCCATTTATTTCCTGGAAAGCTAAGATCAAGATGGAGCGGTCCATTTATTGAGAAACATGTGTATCCTTATGGGGCCTTTGATATTGAGAATCCAAAAAATGACAATGTTTCTAAGGGAAATGGACATCGTTTGAAAGCTTACTTTGATAATTTTCCTAGTGAAAATGAATCCATTGGTTTGAATGATCCTGTAGATAAAGGTTTATTATTTTGTTTTTCTCACATTTTTTTTGTGTTTCCTTTTGGTGTGACTCTTGTTTTGCTAGTCTCTCATCCCGGTCAAATGGCGGATAACGGTACTCCGTGACTTCAGTCGGTTCTTTTAGTTTCCCATAATAATTGATATCTGTATATATTGTGCAATTCTTGGCTCTTTCTCCCTTCTTTAAATCTCTTCTCCAATTCTCATTTGAAAATGGACACCACTCTTGAAAAATTGAAAAAGTACATTCCCGCTCCGCCTCGGAATGCGATTACAAAAATTTACCGTGCTAGGTGTGCAAGATTGAAGTTGTTAATGAATCATGGAATTCCTAAAGATATATTGGCTGATTGAAGCAAAGGTCCGATTATCGGTGAGTCCTCCAATTCTTTCATTTCACACATGCCTGGAACAGGTAAAAGCACTTTTGCAAAGAAACGTCGTGTAAAACGATCGAAAGTCTGTCACGAGATGTGCCGGATGGACTTGTAATGCAACATGTCGTTCTTTAGGAATGGTATCTATAAACCGTGAAGATAAAATACAATTCATTAAGGATGGCTTGAGTAAGGGGTCTTTAGATAATCTTCTATTAACCCTTGAGACGCATCCTAGTGGAGATGTGCATCGTGCTATTCATGATTTATGGCCACAATTCCATAAAGAACATGATCGACTTAGTCTTGGGAATCGACTATAAAAGACCTGTTTGCTAGTTTTTAAGAAAACTAGATGGGAAGCCTATCCCGACCCATAGAGGGCGTTTAAGCCGTTCTTGGACGTAAAACGAAGGGAAGATGTGAGCCACAATTATAACTACCTGTACATACACATGCTTTTTCAAAATAAATAAATAAATAGAGAGAGAGAGAGAGAGAAAGAGTGTGTGAGACTCCAGCTGGTCTACATATAGGGGTATGATTGCATCTTCAATTTCTCATCTATAAAATCTTATCTTCCTTCCCCTCATTTCTACTCAACCCTTACATTAGACAGATATAGAAGTGTGTAGAAATGACAGGTCCCTCAAGTTATCACATAAAAAATATTTGTGTTTTCGGTGGATCCAGTCCTGGGAAGGAAATAGCATTTTTAGAAGCAGCAAATCATCTGAGAGAAAGATTCATTTAGTGTATGGGGGAGGCAGCCTTGGGTTAATGGGGGGGTGTGTCAATAGCTGCATTTTTAGGAGGTGGTCAAGTTTTGGGGGTCATCCCCAAAGCTTTAGCAAAAGGGAACTTCATTGGGAAAACAATTGGAGAGGAACTACAGGTCTCCACAATGTTTGATTGAATGAATACAATGTTTAACCATGCTGATGCCTTCATTGCCTTACCGAGGTGGTCTGGGCACATTGGAAGAGATCTTTCATATTTCCTCTTGGGCCAAGTTGCACATTCACCATAAACCTATAGGTTTGCTCAATGTTAATGGTTTTTTTGATAATTTGTTGTCTTTTCTTGATCAAGCTGTGGAACAAGAATTTCTAATATCTTCGGCATGACAAATCATAATCTCTGCTGTTACTGCTGAACAATTGATCGACCAACTACAATCTTTCACCCCCGTAATTGATCCTTCCATGAGTCGCATAAATTGGTCAACTAAGGAAAGCCGTAAAAAGCTTAGATTGGATTTGAGTCTTCGTTTGTGAATCCTTGTGTCTTTTGGTTTTATTAATAGCATATTATTTTGTGTTGTTATTTCTTATATTTGTTTAAGTGTGTTTCAGGTTTGTCAGTGTTCGTTGTTTCAGGTGATGTCTTCTATACTCTATCTTTCTATCTTATGACATTGAGGACAATGTCTTGTTCTGGTTGGGGGGGAGAGGGTAGTAGTTGACATTAAAAAAAAAAAACTAACCAACTGTTTTTGTTTTTAAAAACCATTTGACAAACCGTTATTACCGAGGATGGCGAGTAAGGAGGAATTTTATTGACTCTTGAGACGCGTCTTAATAAACATTTTCTAATGGTTATTTGCAATATTCATAACAAGGCATATTAGAATACTTCTTGAAATATTCAGGTTTACAAAACTCTCGCATTGTTATCACTTGATTCAGCTCATATACTCATTTAACAAGTATTCTTAAACCTTCATTTTCACACACACACTGTAACACATGATTGTGGGTTGCACATTAGATTATTACATTATTTATGTTCTTTTGTTAAAGGTAACAACTAAGGGATAGGGATAGGAGAAAAGTTTAAGGGAATCAAACATTGCACTATCTACGTATCAGTATCTGCAACCCGAGTTACTAAGCTCGTAGGGGTGTCTCAACACCTAATGCCCTAAGATCAAGTTGGTCTAGGAGTCATTAGCCGAAAGCTCGTTACATGGGTTAAAGATGCATTGTGTTTTAAGTTATATATATATATATATATATATATATATATATATATATATATATATATAACAAAGAGAAAAAAAAAGAAAAAAAAAATAATAAAATAAAATAAAATAATCCCAACCCAAGAAAGTTAATCTTAAACATTAGAACAAAATATTGTTTTCTTCTAATAAAAGCCCCATCGTCTATGTTTCATACATTGAGCACATAACAAGGAAGGTTTATTAATATCTTGTTTAAAAGGTATTGAGCAGATATATAAACTTAATGAGAGTTTGTTTATCTTGATAGATTAATGGAAGTTGAATGATGAATGCCTTGCTTTGTGAAAGTTGCAAATTGTTTTTCTATTTTAATGCTTTGATTACTAGGGACTAGTAATAAACTGGTTGGGGGTGTGATTAGAACTTAAAAGTGCATTTTTATTAAGGTTTTATATCATCATTTTGCACTTGAAGTATCAATAACTCCTTAACTAAAGCATGTTTTATAATAACATATCTAATAATATAAGATACCTTTAATTTATGGTAAATGTTCATCTCAAATGCAGGCCTATCACATAAATGAAAGAATTGATTGATGAGTTGAAGTACTGAAATTGAAAGGACAAAGAGATGGCCAAACTTAGAAAAGAGATGTAGGTGCGGTCCAAAGTCTGGAACACTTGTTTGGTAATCGGGTCATATCTCGGGCTGTAGATCTCGGATTTAGGTCTACCTTATATGGATGGACAGCTAAGACATAGGCCTACAACTTTCATGGGAGTCCAAGATTTAAGAAGGCCGTTTTCAAGTCCAAATTATAGCAACAACGAAGAAGTCCGAATCTATCCTGCTGACCCGACACTGTTCAGTGTTTAGCCCATATCTCAAGTTCTAGAAGTCCAAATGATCTCAAATGTTTACCCTGGAAAGATGAGACAATTTCCTAGAACTTTCATGATTTAAGTCTGTTCAAATTATGACGTTATCAATGACCTTTTTGGAGACAAGAAGATAAGAATTGTCACCAAGTCAAGATGTGGCCACCCATTCATCAAATCAATAGTTCCGAATTTTGGCCTATAAAAGGAGGCATTTGCCATGTATTTAGGCATCTTGGTGTTCAGATCAAGATCATGCTCTTGCTCCCTCTTTATATTTTGTAATGCTTAAGTTTTGCTTATATTAATTTCTTGCTTATGCTTTTCATTTCCTTTCCTTGTTTATTTATGTTTCTCTCTTTCATTATGTTTAGCTAAGTTAATTATGTCAAGGTGAAAAGAGTACACTAATGGTGTAAGAATAAGTATAATATAAACTTAACATGGACCTTAATGTTGGATACTAACATGCTTTATATTTGTTATCTTGTTCACTTTTAATACTTTGCTTGTTAAATGGTTAATCTAGATTTATGTTGTATAACACTTGGTACAACAAATACTTGGCACTTTCATAGCCCATACCTTGTATGGTATAACCGACACCTGAGCTATGAAAGGAACTTGATTTGTTGTTATCATAAGTTATAATCATGAATGCCTGACAACATTTACAAGTATTAGCATTATTAGACTAAGATAACTAATGTAATCATGTTAACAATTTATAATCTGATTGGAACCTCTTTGTGTGTGGTTTCCAATTGAATAAAAAGAGTTTATACTATACTTGTTTGAAATACCATTAGTGGATCCTCTAACCTTGACATTTCTTGTTATCATTGTTTAATCCTTACGTTAATCTTCCATCTCAAAGTTCTCATCAACTTCTTCTTCTTCATCATCTTTATTATTATCATTATTAATAGTATTATTGGTATTATTATTACTACTACTACTACTACTACTACTACTAGTATTATTATTATTATTATTACTACTACTACTACTAGTATTATTATTTTATTATTATTATTATTATTATTATTATTGTTACTATTGTTGTTGTATTATTGTTGTTTATAATTTATACAATTAACCTCCCTCGTGGTTCGACCCCCGGTCTTGCCGGGTTATTTATTACTTCGACACTCCCGCACTTGGGAGAAGACATCAATCTTTTGGTCGTGTCAAGTTTTTGACGCCGTTGCCGGGGAGGTAAATTCTTGTACAAATTATAGTATTTATTTTATTTTCTCTTTTCACTTTTCATTGTATTTAACTTTATTTCTTTTGTTTTGTTTCTTTTTCTTTTGCTTTCTTCTTCCTTTTATTCTCTTCCTGCACGTGCATGAGAGTTTGGTCACGTACATTAAGTGGTAGACTTTGTAGGGTATCCTCATCATTTTCAGAAAATATAGCCGAAGAAGATAACCAATCGCTTCATAATGAGAATAATGAGAATATTTGAGTGAGAACACTTAGAGACCACATGAATCCCACAAGAACAAGTGCACCCTCATGCATAGTTTTTCCACCTGATGCATCTCATTTTAATTTTACGCCAAGCATTATTCAACTTTTACCTTCTTTTCATGGTTTAGATTTAGAAAATCCATACTTGCATTTAAGGGAATTTGAGGAGGTTCAGTAACACCTATAATGACTCAAATTGTAGCATGAACACCATTAGATTAAAGCTTTTTTCTTTTTCATTAAAAGATAAAGCTAAAACATGGCTACAAAATTTGAGACTTGGATCCATTCGTGCTTGGGATGAATGTAACAATAATTTTTAAAGAAGTTTTTTCCATCTCACAGAACAAACTCTTTCAAAAGACAAATAATCACTTTCACTCAAAAACCAGGAGAAAAATTTTACCAATGTTGGGATAGATATCGAGACTTGCTTAATACTTGCCCCTATCATGGTTTTGAAACAAGGAGATTGGTGTCACATTTTTATGAAGGGTTAACTCCTAGAGATAGGCAAATGGTTGAATTGATGTGCAATGATGCCACGAAGCCAGTTAATCTTCGATAAGTCACATTCGGTTCGTTCAAGAACTGAAGAATGCAAGAATCACTCTCACACGTTAAAACTAAAAAATTCAGAAGTAATTATCATCTAAGCTGCTGAAATTTTGGCTTACATGAGCTTAAATAGTTCTTGAAAAGTTAACCCTAATGGACCCCTTATGTGGACTTAAATGAGGTCCACTCAAAACCGACCCAAAACCCTATACCGAAAAGCCCATAACTTAATCCAAACAAGCCTTGGATCCTAACCGAAAACAAAGTATTAATTAAGCCCAAACAAGCCTTGGGATGTAGCTAACAAAATAAAACAAAGCCCATAATATTAAATCCATGTTCTGTCATGAGAAGAAGAGAAGGAAGTAAAATATTATAGAACCGATTCAAGGCTTATTTATAGCCTTCCATGCGGCCCCTTAATCCTAGAAACAAAAGGAAAAGGTAGCCACCCATGTTGTTTCCAAGTTGTAGAAGGATTCTTTTGTTTCCTTTCTTTGTCCTCACCTCACGGCCCAAATAAGGTTGTGTTGGACCCCTCTTGCACATGGATAAGATGTACTAGGGTCTCCTCTTGATACTGTAAGGGACCTTTCAATTCTGAGTTGGTTGAAACATTCAAAACCAATGCATTCAATGCCTTTGTCTTGGACCAAGTCATTGGACCATTTGGAACATGTAATGGGTCCTTGCTGGTGTTTCTGGACTGGTCCACATCATCCCCTCTCTCCTCGAAAGGATTCGACCTAGAATCAAAATCTGTGTCAAACAACGTAAGATCGGCAACATTAAAAGTAGCACTAACACCATACTCACCGGAAGGTCAATTTTGTATGCATTGTCATTGATTCTCTCTAAAACCCGAAATGGACCATCACCACGAGGCTGTAATTTTGATTTCCTTTGGTTAGCAAATCGTTCCTTACGCATGTGCACCCAAACCCAATCACCTAGGGTTGGAAAACAACCGGTTTACGTCCCTTATTTGCTTTAGAAGCGTAAAGTCTGTTTCTTTTTCTCTATTTGCAGTCGAACTCCCTCATGGAGTTGTCTCACCATCTTTGCCTTCTTTTCACCATCTAAACTTACCTTTTCTTCAAAAGGCAAAGGAATTAACTTCATAGGAGTTAGTGGATTAAGTAGAATGATGACACGAAGCCAGTTAATCTTCGATAAGTCACATTCAGTTCGTTCAAGAACTAAAGAATGCAAGAATCACTCTCACACGTTAAAACTAAAAAATTCAGAAGTAATTATCATCTAAGCTGCTGAAATTTTGGCTTACATGAGCTTAAATAGTTCTTGAAAAGTTAACCCTAATGGACCCCTTATGTGGACTTAAATGAGGTCCACTCAAAACTGACCCAAAACCCTATACTGAAAAGCCCATAACTTAATCCAAACAAGCCTTGGATCCTAACTGAAACAAAGTATTAATTAAGCCCAAACAAGCCTTGGGCTGTAGCTAACAAAATAAAATAATAAAAATTACTAATTTGTCATTAAATACCACCAGCCTTTCTTTCCTTGTGTAGTTAGGATGAATAAGGAATCCTTATAAGAAAAGGATTCTGAAACATTAATGAATCCCTGCCACACTTGGAGATTATATTGCAGCTCATTAAAGATCCTTGTGGAACTAGGAAATTCCCATAACTAACTGCCACATCCTTGTAGAAAAAGAATCCTAACCAAATAGGAAGTCCACAAGTCTAATGGAAGTAAATAACAAAATTCGTACAACCTCTGTTGACCAGTATTGTTGTGCCTTTCGAAACTTCGATTGACCTGAAATTTTAACTTATAGTAGGACAACATATCTGGAGAGTCCACATAAAATTTTAGCTCGATCCAACGGTCGAATTGAGAATTATAATTGTTGCCGTAAACCTGGACTGTTGCGCTTTTTTACGCCAAAATCTGAATCTGACCTTACTTGGGTCATATCACAAGGCTGAACCGTATCAGAATGATATGATCCAAGCAAGGTAAGATTCAGACTTTTGCGTAAAATTTCCTACCGTCCAGTTTTACGCTATTGAGTGATTAGTACTTAAAAGTGCATTTTTATCAAGGTTTTATATCGTCATTTTGCACTTGAAGTATCAATAACTCCTTAACTAAAGCATGTTTTATAATAACATATCTAATAATATAAGATACCTTTAATTTATGGTAAATGTTCATCTTAAATGCATGCCTATCACATAAATGAAAGAATTGATTGATGAGTTGAAGTACTGAAATTGAAAGGACAAAAAGATGGCCAAACTTAGAAAAGAGATGCTGGTGCAGTCCAAACTGGAACACTGTTCGATAATCGGGTCATATCTAGAGCTGTAGTTCTTGGATTTAGGTCCATTTTATATGGATGGAAAGGTAAGACATAGGCCTACAACTTTCATGTGGAGCCCAAGATTTAACAAGGCCGTTTTCAAGTCCAAATTGTAGCAACAACGAAGAAGTCCGAATCTGTCCTGCAGCCCAGACATTGTTCAGTGTTCAGCCCATATCTCGAGTTCTAGAAATCCAAATGATCTCAAATTTTAACACTGGAAAACTGAGACAATTGCCTAGAACTTTCATGATTGAAGTTTGTTCAAATTATGACGTTATCAATGACGTTTTTGGCAGACAAGAAGATAAGAATTGTCATCAAGTCAAGATGTGGTCACCCATTCATCAATTAGTCAACAAATCAATAGTTCCAAATTTTGGCCTATAAAAGGAGGCATTTGCCATGTATTTAGGCATCTTGGTTTTCAGATCAAGATCATGCTCTTGCTCCCTCTTTATATTTTGTAATACTTAAGTTTTGCTTATATTAATTTCTTACTTATGCTTTTCATTTCCTTTCCTTGTTTCTTTATGTTTCTTTCTTTCATTATGTTTAACTAAGTTAATTATGTCAAGGTGAAAAGGGTACACTAATGGTGTAAGAATAAGTATAATATAAACTTAACATGGACCTTAATGTTGGATACTAACATGCTTTATATTTGTTATCTTGTTCACTTTTAATACTTTGCTTGTTAAATGGTTAATCTAGATTTATGTTGTATAACACTTAGTACAACAAATACTTGGCACTTTCATAGCTCATACTGCATGGTATAACCGACACTTGAGCTATGAAAGGAACTTGATTTGTTGTTAACATAAGTTATAATCATGAATGCCTGACAACATTTACAAGTATTAGCATTATTCGAATAAGATAACTAATGTAATCATGTTAACAATTTATAATCTGATTGGAACCTCCTTTGTGTGTGGTTTCCAATTGAATAAAAAGAGTTTATACTATACTTGTTTGAAATACCATTAGTGGATCCTCTAACCTTGACATTTGTTGTTATCATTGTTTAATCCTTACGTTAATCTTCCATCTCAAAGTTGTCATCAACTTCTTCCTCTTCTTCTTCACTATTATTATTATTCTTGTTGTTGTATTATTGTTATCTATAATTTATACAATTAACCTCCCTATGGTTCGACCCCGGTCTTACCGGGTTATTTATTACTTCGACACTCCTACACTTGGGAGAAGACATCAATCTTTTGGTCGTGTCAAGTTTTTGGCGTCGTTGCCGGGGAGGTAAATTCTTGTACAAATTATAGTATTTATTTTATTTTCTCTTTTCACTTTTCTTGTATCTAACTTTGTTTATTTTGTTTTGTTTCTTTTTGTTTTGTTTTCTTCTTCTTTTCATTCTCTTCTTACACGTGCATGAGAGTCTGGTCACGTACATTAAGTGGTAGACTTTGTAGGGTATCCTCATCATTTTCGGAAAATATGGCTGAAGAAGATAACCAATCGCTTCATAATGAGAATAATGAGAATATTCGGGTTAGAACTCTTAGAGACCACATGAATCCCACAAGAACAAGTGCACCCTCATGCATAGTTTTTCCTCCCGATGCATCTCATTTTAATTTTAAGACAGACATTATTCAACTTTTACCATCTTTTCATGGCTTAGATTTAGAAAATCCATACTTGCATTTAAGGAAATTTGAGGAGGTTTGCAACACCTATAATGACTCAAATTGTAGCATGAACACCATTAGATTGAAGCTTTTTCCTTTTTCATTAAAAGATAAAGCTAAAACATGGCTACAAAATTTGAGACCCGGATCCATTCGTGCTTGGGATGATATGCAACAACAATTTTTAAAGAAGTTTTTTCCATCTTATAGAACGAACTCTTTCAAAAGACAAATCATTACTTTCTCTCAAAAACCAGGAGAGACATTTTATCAATGTTGGGATAGGTATCGAGACTTGCTTAATACTTGCCCCCATCATGGTTTTGAAACATGGAGATTAGTTTCACATTTTTATGAAGGGTTAACTCCTAGAGATAGGCAAATGGTTGAATTGATGTGCAATGGAACTTTTGAAGATAAAGACCCTAATGAAGCAATGGAGTACTTAGATTTGCTAGCTGAAAAT
Organism: Populus x sibirica; assembly: GCA_019202695.1. Classification (NCBI taxonomy): domain Eukaryota; kingdom Viridiplantae; phylum Streptophyta; class Magnoliopsida; order Malpighiales; family Salicaceae; genus Populus; species Populus x sibirica. Next base: position 32,224 of record JAGMVL010002212.1, read on the forward strand.
GCACAAAATTGGGACACCACAGTACTTATGAGGCACCAAGTAAAACCCAACCTCATACATCTAGCGGGGGTATGTACAACCTTAGGGAAGATCATGACCTCCAAGCCAAGTTTGCATCTTTAGCTAAAAAAGTCGAAGCGCTAGAATTGAAAAAGAGTGGTCAATTAAAATCTGTTCAAGACATTGCATGTCAAATCTGTGAAACCAACGAACATTCAACCAATGACTGTCCAACCTTGCCTTCTTTTAAAGAATGTCTCCATGAACAAGCCCATGCATTAAACAGTTTTCAAAGGCCCAACCATAACCCATACTCGCAAACATATAACCCTGGTTGGAGAAATCATCCAAATTTCAGTTGGAAGAGTGAGAACAATAATGCTCAAACTTCACGACCACCGTTTCAAGCACATCATAATTTCCAAAATTCTCATGGATATGCACCTCCTTATGCTCCACCTCCTAGAAGAAATCTTGAGGAAACATTGCATGCATTTATGGAAAAGCAAGAGGCAATGAACACTCAACTTGCTCAAAGCATGACAGATTTTAAAGATACTCTTGCAAAATTGACATCTCGCTCTCGGTTTCCAAGAGAAAGGTAAGTTTCCATCTCAACCACAACAAAATCCAAAGGGGCAATACAATGTGAATGCAAGTAGTTCGGAAGCCAACACATGGATCAAGCCAAATCGGTCATCACTCTTCGCAGTGGTAAGGTTATTAAAAAACCCATTCTTGAACCTTGTGAGAATGATGATGAGTCAATCTCTCGAGGGTAAGGAAGGGGTTGAATCGATCATTGCAAAGAAAAGATTGATTCTCCGCCAAAGACTTCCATTTCCTCATGCCATGGCCAAACAAAGGAAAGTCAATCACAACTCTCGAAATATTTGAAACCTTCAAACAAGTAAGGATCAATATACCTTTTTGGATGCTATTAAACAGGTTCCTTCTTATGCTAAATTTTTGAAAGATCTGTGCACCTTGTGAAGAGAAAACTGAATGTGAAAAAGAAAGCCTTTTTAGCCGAACAAGTAAGTGCCATTCTTCGAACAATAATGCATTGAAATATAAAGACCCTGGTTGTCCTACAATTTCATGCTTTATTGGAGAACATAAAATTAAAAGAGCTTTACTTGATCTTGGAGCTAGTGTGAATTTACTTCCATATTCGGTTTTCAAAGTCTCAATCTAGGTGAGTTAAAACCAACTTCGTGACTCTTTTACTTGCCGATAGATCGTAAAAGTGCCTAGAGGAATAGTTGAAGATGTGTTAGTACAAGTTGATAAATTCATTTATCCTGTGGATTTTATTGTCTTGGACACACAACCTGTTGAAGCATGTAATTCATTTCTGTTATTTTAGGGCGTCCATTTCTTGCAACTTCTAATGCATTGATTAATTGTAGGAATGGACTGATGAAGCTATCTTTTGGAAACATGACATTGGAGATGAATATTTTCAACATTTGCAAGCAACCTGGAGATGATAATGATTTACAGGAAGTGGACTTTACTGAAAAATTAGTTCATGATCAATTTCAAACCACTTCCAAGTGAAATTGAGATTGATGAATCGATGATTTGCAAATGGTCTATTTTCGAGGAAGAATCAAAGGCAAGTAATTGGAGACCACAAATTGAGGAATTGCCGCCACGATCACTTGAGCCAATACCTTCAAGTGTTCAACCACCAAAACCTGATTTGAAGCCGTTACCCCCTCAATCTCAAATACTCATTTTTGGGAGAAAATGAAACTTTTCCGGTAATAATCTCTTCCAAACTTAATGCACAAAGCAAGAAGGTAAGTTATTACAAACTCTGAAAATGCACAAAAATGCATTAGAATGGACCATAGCTGACATAAAAGGAATTAGTCCTTTGATTTGCACTCACAGGATTTATTTGGAGGAAAATGCTAAACCCTCTAGAGAAATGCAATGAAGGCTTAATCCTAATATGAAAGAAGTAGTGAAAAATGAAGTCATTAAGCTTCTAGATAATGGAATCATTTATCCTATTTCTGACAGCAAATGGGTAAGTCCTACTCAAGTGGTACCTAAGAAGTCTGGAGTCATCGTGATAACAAATGAAAAAAATGAGTTAATTCCAACTAGAACTATTAATGGTTGGCGCATGTGCATTGACTATAGGAAACTTAATTCAATGACTAGAAAAGATCATTTTTCTTTACCTTTCATGGATCAAATCCTAGAAAGAGTCGTAGGTCATGAATTTTATTGTTTCCTAGATGGTTATTCAGGTTACAACCAAATTGAAATTGCATTTGAAGATCAAGAGAAAACTACTTTCACATGTCCATTTGGTACTTTTGCATATCGAAGGATGCCTTTCGGACTGTGTAATGCACCAGCCACGTTTCAAAGATGCATGCTTAGTATATTCAGTGATATGGTTGAACGTTTTCTTGAGATTTTTATGGATGAATTTTCTGTTTTTGGTGATTCATTTGATGATTGTTTGACTAACTTAGAAAAGGTTTTGAGCAGGTGTGAAGAGAAGAATCTTGTATTGAATTGGGAAAAATGTCACTTTATGGTAACAGACGGCATTGTACTTGGTCACATTGTTTCATCAAAAGGAATTGAGGTTGACAAATCTAAAATCGAGTTAATTGCTAACTTGCCAACACCAAAATCTATTAAAGATGTTAGATCATTCTTAGGACATGCTGGTTTTTATAGAAGGTTCATCAAAGATTTTAGCGTAATATCTAAGCCCTTGAGTAACCTTCTAACAAAGGATAATATCTTTGAATGGACCTGAACATTGTGAAGAAGCCTTTGTTAAACTTAAAAACCTCCTTACTTACGCTCCGATCATTCAACTTCCTGACTGGTCTTTACCTTTTGAAATAATGTGTGACGCTAGTGACTACATCGTGGGTACTGTCTTGGGACAAAGAAAAGATAAGAAACCTTATGTGATTTACTATGCAAGTAAAACTTTAAATAGTGCTCAAATGAATTACACCACCACTGAAAAAGAATTACTTGCAATAGTATTTGCATGTGAAAAGTTCGGGTCTTATCTTATTGGCTCACCTCCGTTGTTGTTTTTAGTGATCATGCAGCGTTGAAATATCTTCTTTCTAAGAAAGATTCTAAGGCTAGATTGGTGCGGTGGATTTTGTTACTTCAAGAATTTGATATCACAATCAAAGACAAGAAAGGCACCGAAAATGTTGTCGCCGATCATTTGTCAAGATTGACAACAGATTCAAAATCTGATATCACACCAATCGATGACTACTTTCCCGATGAATCTTTATTTTCTCGTCTCTACGATGCCTTGGTTTGCTAATATTGTTAATTTTCTTGTTTCAGAACAATTGCCAGCTCATTGGAGTACCCAAGACAAAAGAAAGTTCTTGAATGAAGTGAAGAACTTTTATTGGGATGACCCTTATTTATTCAAATATTGTCCGATCAAATATTTCGAAGATGCATTCCCGACAATGAGGTAAGTAGCGTCATTAAATTTTGTCATTCGAGGCATGTGGGGGCCATTTCTCATCAAGAAAGACAACCGTAAAAATCTTACAATGCAGATTTTCTTGGCCCACCATGTTCAAGGACTCACATGCATTCTGCAAGATTTGTGAAAATTGTCAAAAGTTGGGATCTATTTCAAAACGTCACATGATGCCTTTAAATCCTATTCTTGTCATTGAGATCTTTGACTTGTTGGGGTATAGATTTCATGGGTCCATTTCCTTCATCATTTGGTTTCGTGTACATATTAGTCGCAGTAGATTATGTTTCAAAATGGATAGAGACAATTCCAAGTCGAAACAATGATCACAAAACAGTGATAAAATTCTTGAAAGAAAATATTTTGAGTCGATTTGGAATCCCTCGAGCCATGATAAGTGATGGTGGAACACATTTCGCAACAAGCCATTTGAGTCTTTAATGAAGAAATATGGAATCACTCACAAAGTTGCCACCCCTTATCACCCTCGGACTAGTGGACGGAGGTAGAGCTTGCTAATAGGGAGATCAAACAAATCTTGGAGAAAACAGTGAACCCTAATAGGAAAGACTAGTCTTTAAGACTTAATGATGCACTTTGGGCTTATCGAACCGCTTATAAAACATCATTAGGTATGTCACCTTATAAACTAGTCTATGGAAAACCTTGTCACTTGCCTCGTGCAACTTGAACATAAAGCTTATTGGGCTATTAAAGCTTTCAATTCAAACCTTGATGATGCTAGTCACTGCGTAAGTTACAAATAAATGAGCTTGAGGAAATAAGAAATGATGCATATGAAAATTCAAGAATTCATAAAGCAAGAATCAAAAAGTTTCATGACAAAAAAATAATGAGAAAAACATTCAATGTTGGTCAAAAAGTCTTGCTTTATAATTCTCGACTCCATTTATTTCTTGGAAAACTAAGATCAAGATGGAGTGGTCCTTTCATTGTGAAACATGTGTATCCATATGGGGCCTGTGATATCGAGAATCCAAAAAATGGCAATGTTTTCAAGGTAAATGGACATCGTTTGAAAGTCTACTTTGACAATTTTTCAGTTGAAAATGACTCTATTGAATTGAGTGATCCGTATATAAAGATTGATTCGTTTTCTCACATTGTTTTGTGTTTCGTTTTGCTAGTTTCTCTCACCCCGGTCAAAAGGCGGATAACGGTACTCCGTGACTATAGTCGGTTCTTTCAGTTTCCCATAATAACTGATATCTGTATATATTTGTGCAAAAAAAAAATGGACACCACTCTTGAAAAATTGAAAAAGTATTTTCCCGCTCTGCCTCAGAATGCGATTACAAAAATTTACCGTGCTAGGTGTGCAAGATTGAAGTTGTTAATGAATCATGGAATTCCTGAAGATATTCGCTGGCTGATTGAAGCAAAGGTTCGATTATCAGGTGAGTCCTCCAACTCTTTCATTTCACACATGCCTGGAACAGGTAAAAGCACTTTTGCAAAGAAACGTCGTGCAAAACGATTGAAAGTCTGTCACCGATGTGCCAGATGGACTTGTAATGCAACATGTCGTTCTTTAGGAATGGTATCTATAAACCGTGAAGATAAAATACAATTCATTAAGGATGGCACGAGTAAGGGGTCTTTAGATAATCTTCTATTAACCCTTGAGAGGCATCCTAGTGGAGATGTGCATCGTGCTATTCATGATTTATGGCCCCATTTTCATAAAGAACATGATCGACTTAGTCTTGGGAATCGACTAAAAAAGACCTGTTTGCCGGTTTTAAGAAAACTGGATGGGAAGCCTATCCCCGACCCATAGAGGGCGTTTAAGTCATTCTTGGACGTAAAACCAAGGGAAGATGTGAGCCACAATCACAACTACCTGTGCATACACATGCTTTTTCAAAATAAATAATTAAAAAAATGAGAGAGAGAGAGAGAGAGAAAGAGTGTGTGAGACTCAGTGGTCTACATATAGGGGTATGATTGCATCTTTAATTTCTCATCTATAAAATCTTCTCTTCCTTCCCCTCATTTCTACTCAACCCTTACATTAGACAGATATAGAAGTGTGTAGAAATGGCGGGTCCCTCAAGTTATCACATAAAAAATATTTGTGTTTTCGATGGATCCAGTCCTGGGAAGGAAATAGCATTTTTAGAAGCAACAAATCATCTTGGTCGGGTCCTAGCCGAGAGAAAGATTCATTTAGTGTATGGGGGAGGCAGCCTTGGGTTAATGGGGGGTGTGTCAATAGCTGCATTTTTAGAAGGTAGTCAAGTTTTAGGGGTCGTCCCCAAAGCTTTAGCAAAAGGGAACTTCATTGGGAGAACAATTGGAGAGGAACTACAGGTCTCCACAATGTTTGATCGAATGAATACAATGTTTAACCATGTTGATGCCTTCATTGCCTTACCAGGGAGTTTGGGCACATTGGAAGAGATCTTTCATATTTCCTCTTGGGCCCAACTTCACATTCACCATAAACCTATAGGTCTGTTAAATGTTAATGGTTTTTATGATAATTTGTTGTCTTTTCTTGATCAAGTTGTGGAACAGGAATTTCTAACATCTTCGGCACGACAAATCATAATCTTTGCTGCTACTGCTGAACAATTGATCAACCAACTACAATCTTTCACCCCCGTAATTGATCCTTCCATGAGTCGCATAAATTGGTCAACTAAGGAAAGCCGTAAAAAGCTTAGATTGGATTTGAGCCTTCGTTTGTGAATCCTTGTGTCTTTTGGTTTTATTAATAGCATATTATTTTGTGTTGTTATTTCTTCTATTTGTTTAAGTATGTTTCAGGTTTGTCAGTGTTCGTTGTTTCAGATGATGTCTTCTATACTCTATCTTTCTATCTTATGACATTGAGGACAATGTCTCGTTTTGGTTGGGGGGGAGGGTAGTAGTTGACATAAAAAAAAAACTAACCAACTAACTGCTTTTGTTTTTAAAACCATTTGACAAAACTGTTATTACTAGGATGGCAGAGTAAGGAGGAATTTTAGTGACTCTTGAGACGCATCTTAGTAAACATTTTTCAATGGTTATTTGCAATATTCATAACTAGGCCTATTAGAATACTTCTTGAAATATTCAGGTATACAAACTCTCACATTATTATCACTTGATTCTGCTCATATACTCATTTAACAAGTATTCTTAAACCTTCATTTTCACACACACACTGTAACATATGATTGTGGGTTGCACATTAGATTATTACATTATTTATGTTCTTTTATTAAAGGTAACAACTAAGGGATAGGGATAGTCTATGCTTTAAAAAAAAAAACAAAAATAATGATAATAAAAACGTAGATAAGTTTGATTTCGTAGCCTCCCTAACCTAAGCAATTAAGCCCGAAGGGGTGTTTTAACACCTAATACCCTAAAGTCAACTGACTTGGGAGCTATTGGCCCAAAGCTTGTTACATGGGTTAAGGAGAAAAGCTTAAGGGAATCAAACATTGCACTATCTACGTATCAGTATCTCGCAACCCGAGTTACTAAGCTCGTAGGGGTGTCTCAACACCTAATGCCATAAGATCAACTGGTCTGGGAGTCATTAGCCGAAAGCTCGTTACATGGGTTAAAGATGCATTGTGTTTTAAGTTATATGTATATATATATATAAAAAAAGAAAAATAATAAAATAAAATAAAATAATCCCAACCCAAGGAAGTTAACCTTAAACATTAGAACAAAATATTGTTTTCTTCTAATAGAAGCCCCATCATCTATGTTTCATACATTAAGCACATAACAAGGAAGGTTTATTAATATTTTGTTTAAGAGATATTGAGCAGATATATAAAATTTAATGAGAGTTTGTTTATCCGGATAGATTAATGGAAGTTGAATGATGAATGCCTTGCTTTGTCAAAGTTGCAAATTGTTTTTCTATTTTAACGCTTTGATTACTAGGGACTAGTAATAAGCTGGTTGGGGGTGTGATTAGTACTTAAAAGTGCATTTTTATCAAGGTTTTATATCATCATTTTGCACTTGAAGTATCAATAACTCTTTAACTAAAGCATGTTTTATAATAACATATCTAATAATATAAGATACCTTTAATTTATGGTAAATGTTCATCTTAAATGCAGGTCTATCACATAAATAAAAGAATTGATTGATGAGTTGAAGTACTGAAATTGAAAGGACAAAAAGATGGCCAAACTTAGAAAAGAGATCTTTGGTGCAGTCCAAACTCGGAACACTGTTCGGTAATCGGGTCATATCTGGAGCTGTAGTTCTTGGATTTAGGTCCATTTTATATGGATGGAAAGGTAAGACATAGGCCTACAACTTTCATGGGGAGACCAAGATTTAACAAGGCCGTTTTCAAGTCCAAATTGTAGCAACAACGAAGAAGTCCGAATCTGTCTTGCAGCCCGCGACATCGTTCAGTGTTCAGCCCATATCTCGAGTTCTAGAAGTCTAAATGATCTCAAAGTTTAACCCTGGAAATATGAGACAATTGCCTAGAACTTTCATGATTGAAGTCTGTTCAAATTATGACGTTATCAATGACGTTTTTGGCACACAAGAAGATAAGAATTGTCATCAAGTCAAGATGTGGCCACCCATTCATCAATTGGTCAACAAATCAATAGTTCCAAATTTTGGCCTATAAAAGGAGGCATTTGCCATGTATTTAGGCATCTTGGTTTTCAGATCAAGATCATGCTCTTGCTCCCTCTTTATATTTTGTAATGCTTAAGTTTTGCTTATATTAATTTCTTGCTTATGCTTTTCATTTCCTTTCCTTGTTTCTTTATGTTTCTTTCTTTCATTATGTTTAACTAAGTTAATTATGTCAAGGTGAAAAGGGTACACTAATGGTGTAAGAATAAGTATAATATAAACTTAACATGGACCTTAATGTTGGATACTAACATGCTTTATATTTGTTATCTTATTCACTTTTAATACTTTGCTTGTTAAATGGTTAATCTAGATTTATGTTGTATAACACTTGGTACAACAAATACTTGGCACTTTCATAGCCCATACCGTATGGTATAACCGACACCGAGTTATGAAAGGAACTTGATTTGTTGTTAACATAAGTTATAATCATGAATGCCCGACAACATTTACAAGTATTAGCATTATTCGAATAAGATAACTAATGTAATCATGTTAACAATTTATAATCTGATTGGAACCTCCTTTGTGTGTGGTTTCCAATTGAATAAAAAGAGTTTATACTATACTTGTTTGAAATACCATTAGTGGATCCTCTAACCTTGACATTTGTTGTTATCATTGTTTAATCCTTACGTTAATCTTCCATCTCAAAGTTCTCATCAACTTCTTCCTCTTCTTCTTCACTATTATTATTATTGTTGTTGTTGTATTATTGTTATCTATAATTTATACAATTAACCTCCTCGTGGTTTGACCCGGTCTTACCAGGTTATTTATTACTTCGACACTCCTACACTTGGGAGAAGACATCAATCTTTTGGTCGTGTCATTGAGCATAACTCGAAATCCAACCGTGGATCCAGCGAAACTTTACCAGAAGATTCCAAAGGTAGTTTTATATATTGGAATAAACTTTCAGGTGAATCAAAGTTCGGGAAGAACTTGCGATATAGGTTAGAACAGACAATACAGATTTTGTTATTTACTTCCTTTTGACTTGTGGACTTTCTATTTGGCAAGGATCCTTTTTCTACAAGGATGTGGCAGCTTGTTTTGAGAATCTCCTAGTTCTACAAGGATCTTTAATGGGCTGCAATATAGTTTTCAAGTGTGGCAAGGGTTCATTAATGTTTAAGAATCCTTTTCTTACAAGGATTCCTTATTCATCCTAACTACACAAGGAAAGAATAGCTAGTGGTATTTAATGATGTTTTGGTTTCTAGGAAGGAAACTAAATTGACAGGTATAAAAGAGGGAGATTTTCTTCATCAATTATCTATGCAAAATAAGAAAACCAAGCACAGCAAGGCAAGAAGACTTCAGAATTAATTTCATATTCAGATTAGATTTTCTAGTCAATTTGGGACTTCTTAGGGGTGGCAAATTTGATTCTAGCATATATAGGATATTAATTTTGGATTTTTATTTTTTTTCTTAATATTTGGTTTATTATTACTTATTTGGATCAATTGTAAGTACGTCTCATATAAGTTCACACAAGGGGATTAGGGTTTATTTCAGTTTAGAGTCAGTATAAATAAAGCCATAATCAAACGTGCAAGGGGGATGAAATTTTCAGATTAATAAACATCTTTTGCCACAACTTTGTGTGTGAGGGGAGTGAGATAAATGACTTATCAAAGAACAAACTGACTTCGTGGTGTCATCTTTATACTTCTCGTTCGAGAATTAATATTCGTCGGGTGGGGGTTTCGATTTCCAACAGTGCTGGTGCCAAGCGACTCAATTTTCGTTGATGTTCTGAGGCCACAAGGGCTGATTACGCTGTCAAATCCATGCGTCACCCGTGGAAGCAGTTTTGATGATGATTTTTGAGGCCACAGGGGCTGTTTGCGCTGTCGAATCCATAGGTCTCTCGTGGAAGCATTTTCGTTGATGATTTCTGAGGCGACAACGACTCAGTTTTCATTGATGTTCTGAGACCACAACGGCTGATTGCGTTGTCGAATCCATGCGTCACCCGTGGAAGCACATTTGTTGATGATTTCTGAGGCCACAGGGGCTGATTGCGCTGTCAAATCCATGTGTCACCTGTCGAAGCAGTTTCATTGATGATTTCTTAGTCCCTACGGGCTGATTGCGCTGTCGAATCCAGACGTCACCCATGGAAGCAGTTTCGTTGATTATTTATAAGGCCAGAGGGGCTGTTTGCGCTGTTGAATTCACGCGTCACCCATGAAAGCAGTTTCGTTGATGATTTCTGAGTCCCTAGGGGCTGTTTGCACTGTCGAATCCAGACATCACCTGTGGAAGAAGTTTCGTTGATGATTTATGAGGCTAGAGGGGTTGTTGGCGCTGTCGAATCCATGCGTCACCCGTGGAAGCAGTTTCGTTAATGATTTCTGAGGCCACAGGGGCTGTTTGCGCTCTCAAATCCATGCGTCACCCGTGGAAGCAGTTTCATTGATGATTTTTGAAGCAACAGGGGCTGATTGCGCTTCGAATCCATGCGTCGCCCATGGAAGCACTTTCGTTGATGATTTATGAGTCCCTAGGTGTAACTTCAAGGATAATTTATATGTTTTAAAATTATAAAATATAAAAATAATTTCTAAGAAAAAATAATTATGATTTCGGTGTACGTTTCAAGGATAGTTTATATGTATTAAAAATATAAAATATAAAAAAAAATTAATTAAGATTTCTGTCTAGAATACTTAAAGGATAGTTTAAGTGTTTGAAAATTGTAAAATATAAAAAAAAAATCCACAAAAAAATAATTAGGATTTCTATTTAGGATACTTGAAGGATAATTTAAATGCTTTAAAATTATAAACTACAAAACAAATTTCAACAAAAAAATAATTAGGATTTCTATGTATCATACTTCAAGAATTGCTTATATGTTTTAAAATTATAAAATATAAAAATAATTTATAAGAAAAAGTAATTACGATTTCTATGTACGTTTTAAGGATAGTTTATATGTATTAAAAATATAAAATATAAAACAACATTAATTAAGATTTCTGTTTATAATACTTCAAGGATAGTTTATACGATTTAAATTTATAAAATTTAAAAATAATTTCTAAAAAAACATTAATTAAGATTTATGTCTAGGACGCTTCAATGATAGTTTAAATATTTAAAAGTTATAAAATATAAAAATAATTTCTACAAAAAAGTAATTGTGATTTTTGTGTATGATACTTCAATGATAGTTTATATGTTTTAAAATTATAAAAAATAAAAATAATTTATAAAAAAATATTAATTAAGATTTATGTCTAGAATACTTCAAAAATAGTTTAAATATTTGAAAATTATAAAATATAAAAGCAATTTCTACAAAAGCAAATTATTATAATTTCTATTTAAGGTACTTTAAGGATAGTTTAAATGTTTTAAAATTATAAAATATAAAAAATAATTTATATGAATACATTAATCAACATTTCTATATAGGATACTTGTAGGATAGTTTAAATGTTTTAAAATTATAAAATATAAAAACAATTTCTACAAAAAAAAAATTAGAATTAATTTCTCTTTAGGGTACTTCAAGGATAGTTTAAATGTTTAAAATTATAAAATATAAAAAATTATTTATAAGAAAATATTAATTAATATGTTTTTTTAGGATACTTGAATGATAGTTTAAATGCTGTAAAATTATAAAATATAAAACAAATTTCAACAAAATAATAATTAGGATTTTTGTGTATCATACTTCAAGGATAACTTATATGTTTTAAAATTACAAAATATAAAAATAATTTCTAAGAAAAAATAATTAGGATTTCTGTGTACGTTTCAAGGATAGTTTATATGTATTAAAAATATACAATATAAAAAACATTAATTAAAATTTCAGTCCAGAAAACTTAAAAGATAGTTTAAATATTTGAAAATAGTAAAATATGAAAAACAATTTAACAAAAAAGTAATTAGAATTTTTGTTTAAGGTACTTCAAGGATAGTTTAAATGTTTTAAAATTATAAAATATAAAAAATATTTGATAAGAAAACGTTAATTAATATTTCTGTATAGGATACTTGTAGGATAGTTTAAATGTTTTAAAATTATAAAATATAAAAACAATTTCTACAAAAAAAATAATTAGAATTAATTTCTCTTTAGGGTACTTCAAGGATAGTTTAAATGTTTAAAATTATAAAATATAAAAAATTATTTATAAGAAAACATTAATTAATATTAATTTTAAAACTATAAAATATAAAAATCATATCAAAAAAACATTAATTAAGATTTCTGTCTAAGATACTTCGATAATAGTTTAAATATTTGAAAATTATAATATATAAAAACAATTTCTAAAAAAAAAGTAATTAGAATTAATTTCTGTTTAGGGTACTTCAATGATAGTTTAAGTGTTTTAAAAATTATAAAATATAAAAATAATTTCTACAAAAAAAAATGTAATTAGAATTAATTTCTGTTTAGGGTACTTCAAGAATAGTTTAAATATTTTAAAATTATAAGAAAACATTAATTAATATTTCTATCTAGGATACTTGAAGGATAGTTTAAGTGCTTTAAAATTATAAAATATAAAACAAATTTCAACAAAAAAATAATTAGGATTTCTATGTATCATACTTCAAGGATAATTTATATGTTTTAATATTATAATATAAAAATAATTTATTAAAAAACATTAATTAAGATTTCTGTCTAAAATACTTCAATGATAGTTTAAGTGTTTTAAGAACTATAAAATATAAAAACAATTTTTATAAAAAAAATAATTAGGATTTCTGTTTATGATACTTCAAGGATAGTTTATACGATTTAAAATTATAAAATTTATAAAAAAATATTAATTAAGATTTATGTCTAGGATGCTTCAATGATAATTTAAAAATTATAAAATATAAAACTAATTTCTACAAAAAAGTAATTAGGATTTCTGTGTATGATACTTCAAGGATAGTTTATATGTTTTAAAATTATAAAATATAAATATAATTTATTAAAAAATATTAATTAAGATTTCTGTTTAGGATACTTCAATGATAGTTTAAGTGTTTTTAAAATTATAAAATATAAAAACAATTTCTACAAAAAAAAGTAATTAGAATTAATTTCTGTTTAGGGTACTTCAAGGATACTTTAAATGTTTTAAAATTATAAGATATAAAAAATAATTTATAAGAAAACATTAATTAATATTTCTGTTTAGGATACTTGAAGGATAATTTAAATACTTTAAAATTATAAAATATAAAACAAATTTCAACAAAAATATAATTAGAATTTCTTTGTATCATACTTTAAGGATACTTTATATGTTTTAAAATTATAAATATAAAAATAATTTATTAAAAAACATTAATTAAAATTTCTGTCCAAAATACTTGAAGGATAGTTTAAGTGTTTGAAAATTGTAAAATATAAAAAATATTTCTACAAAAAAATAATTAGAATTTCTGTTTATGATACTTCAAGGATAATTTATACGATATAAATTATAAAATTTTAAAATAATTTATAAAAAAACATTAATTAAGATTTATGTCTAGGATGCTTCAATGATAGTTTAAATATTTAAAAATTATAAAATATAAAACTAATTTCTACAAAAAAGTTATTACGATTTCTGTGTATGATACTTAAATGACAGTTTATATGTTTTAAACTTATAAGAAATAAAAAAAATTTCTAAAAAAAAGTAATTTGGATTTCCGTTCATGATACCTCAAGGATGATTTATATGTTTTTAAAATATAAACCATCAAAATAATTTATAAAAAGACTTTAATTAAGATTTTTGTCTAGCATACTTGTAGGGTAGTTTAAGTGTTTGAAAATTATAAAATATAAAAATAATTTCTACAAAAAAATAATTAGCATTTCTGTATATGATACTGCAAGGATAGTTTAATTATTTTAAAACTATAAAATATAAAAATCATATCAAAAAAACATTAATTAAGATTTCTGTCTAAGATACTTCGATAATAGTTTAAATATTTGAAAATTATAATATATAAAAACAATTTCTAAAAAAAACGTAATTAGAATTAATTTCTGTTTAGGGTACTTCAATGATACTTTAAATGTTTTAAAATTATAAAATGTAAAAATAATTTACTAAAAAACATTAATTAAGATTTCTGTTTTGCATACTTGAAGGATAATTTTTGTCTATAATTCTTAAATGATAGTTTAAATATTTAAAAATTATAAAATATAAAAATAATTTTTACAAAAAAATAATTTGGATTTCTGTGTCTGATACATCAATGATATTTTAAATTTTTTAAAATTATAAAATATAAAAATCATTTTTAAAAAACATTAATTAAGATTTCTGTCTAGGATACTTCAATAATAGTTTAAATATTTTTAAATTATAAAATATTAAAAATAATTTATATGAATACATTAAAGATTGATTGATGTGATTAACTATTGAAAGTGAAAAGACAAAGAAAGGGCTAAGGTTAGAGAAGAGATGCTGGATCAAACTGGAACACCATTCAGTCATTGGATCATATCTGGAGTTGTGGGCATTGGATTGATGTTTGGTTTATTGTTTTAGAAAGTTAAGACATAGGCCTACAACTTTCATGAGGAGTGGAAGACCCAAATCTATCGTTTGCAAATTCAAAGCTTGGCCACAAAAGAGAAGTCAAAATCTGTCCTGCAATCCAGCCCAAACACTGCTTAAATGTTTACCCATAGCTGGAGTTCTAGAAGGCAAAATGACGTCACATTTGGTGGGTGGAAAGATAAGACAATTTCCAACAACTTTCATGATGACCACCTGCTCAAGTTCTGATGTTAGCAATGACATTTCATCCAGACAAGAGCTTGAGGGATATCCACCACGCCCACAAGAAGCACTACTCAGTATTTTAGCCATATCTCGATCTGTAGTGATCCAAATTCTCTGAAATGCTCAAGTTCTTATGTTAGCAATGCTAAATTTTGATTGCATCAATGTCATTTCATCCAGCCAAAATGCTTGAGTGTTGTTGTCCACCAAGTCCACTAAATCAATAGTTGGCCACTACATCAATAATCAATTACCAAATGAATAGTTCCGAATTTTAGCCTATAAAAGGAGGCATTTGCCATTCATTTAGGCATCTTGGTTTTCAGATCAAGATCATTTTCTTGCTTGCTCTCTCTTTGTAATGTTCAAGTTTTATTTTCATTATTCTCTTGTTTATGCTTTTCATTTCCTTTACTACTCTTAGTTAACTTATATCATAATTATGTTCTTATTTTGTTTATTTATGTTCTTCTTCTTAATTATATCTAGCTAAGTTAATTATATCAAGGTGAAAAGGTTTCACTAATGGTGTTAGAATATGTATAATATAAACTCAACATGGACTTCAATGTTAAAATCCAAGAAATTTTGTTATTAATATGTCTTATCTTTTTATCTTACTAATTCTTAATACCTTGCTTGTTAAATGATTAATCTAGATTTGTGTTGTATAACACTTGGTACAATAAATGCTTGATCCTTCATAGTCTTTGGCCGACATCGTTGTTAAGAGAGAAACTTGATTTGTTGTTAGCATAAGTTAGTATCATGAATTCCTGACAATATTTAAAAGTATGGTGTTAATAAAATAAGATAATTAATATGATCATGTTAAAATTTTATAATGAACTATTAAGGATAAATCATCCGATTGAAACTTCCTTTGTGTGATTTCCAATTGAGTAATAAAAAGAGGTTATACTATACTTATTTCTAATACCATTAGTGGACCCTCTAACCTTGACATCTGTTTTTATCATTGTTTAATCCTCACGTTAATCTCACATCCGAAAGATCTCTTTAACTCTTTGTTAAAAAAAAATATATAATTTATATAGTTGACCTCTCTGTGGTTTTACCCCGGTCTTGCCGAGTTATTTATTATTTTAACACTCCTGCACTTGGGATAAGACATCAACTCTTTGATCGTGTTAAGTTTTTGGTGCCGTTGTCGGGGAGGTAAATTACTGTATAAATTTTATTTTTTTTTTCTTTTCACTTTTCTCTTATCTAACTTTTGTTTCTTTTTCTTTTTTTTTCTTTTTTTTTCTGCACTTGCATGAGAGTTTGGTTACGCACATTAAGTGGTAAACTTTGTAGGAAATCTTTATCCTCATCTGAAAACATGGCCGAAGAGGATAATCAGTCACTTCATAATGAGAATAATAAGAATAATCGTGTTAGAACACTTAGAGATCACATGAATCCAACAAGAACAAGTGCACCATCATGTATAGTTTTCCCTCGTGATGCATCTCACTTCAATTTTAAGCCAGACATTATTTAACTTTTACCTACTTTTCATGGCTTAGATCTAGAAAATCCATACTTGCATTTGAGAGAATTTGAAGAAGTTTGTAACATGTATAATGACTTAAATTGTAGCATGAACACCATCAGATTAAAGCTTTTTCCTTTTTCATTAAAAGATAAAGCTAAAACATGGCTACAAAATCTTAGGTCAGGATCTATTCGTGCATGGGATGAAATGCAACAACAGTTTTTAAAGAAGCTTTTTCCTTCTCATAGAACAAACTCTTTCAAAAGACAAATCACTCCTTTCACTCAAAAACCAGGAGAAACATTTTATCAATGTTGGGATAGGTACCGAGACTTGCTTAATACCTGTCCTCATCATGGTTTTGAAATATGAAGATTGGTTTCACATTTTTATGAAGGGTTAACACCTAAAGATAGGCAAATGGTAGAATTGATGTGTAATGAAACTTTTGAAAATAAAGACCCTGATGAAGCAATGGAGTACCTAGACTTGGTAGCTGAAAATGCTCAAAATCAGGACACTACAGGCACTTGTGAGGTACCAGGTAAAATTCAACCTCATACATCTAGTGGAGGAATGTACAACCTTAGGGAAGATCATGACCTCAAAACCAAATTTGCATCTTTAACTAAAAAAGTCGAGGCACTTGAATTTAAAAAGAGTGGTCAATTAAAATCTATTCAAAACATTGTGTGTCAAATCTGTGAAACTAATGAACATTCAACCAATGATTGTCCAACTTTACCTTCTTTTAAGGAATGTCTCCATGAACAGGCCAATGCTTTAAACAGTTTTCAAAGGCCAAATCATAACCCATACTCGCAAACATACAACCCTAGTTGGAGAAATCATCCAAATTTCAATTGGAAGAGTGGTAACAATAATTCACAAACTTCACAACCACCATTTCAAGCTCAATATAATTTTCAAAATTCTCAAGGATACGCACCTCCTTATGCTCCCCCTCCTAGAAGAAATCTTGAGAAAACATTGCATGCATTCATTGAAAAGCAAGAGACAATCAACACTCAAAATGCTCAAACCATGACAGATTTAAAAGATACTCTTGCAAAATTCACATCTGCTCTCAGTTTTCAGGAGAAAGGTAAGTTTCCATCTCAACCACAGCAAAATCCCAAAAAGCAATACAATCCAAATGCGAGCAACTCTAAAAGCCAACACATGGATCAAGTCAAATCAGTCATTACTCTTCGTAGTTGTAAGGTTATTGAAAAACCCATTCTTGAACCTTGTGAGAAAGAAGATGAGTTAATCTCTGAGGGTAAGGAAAGGGTTGAACCTGAACATTGTAAAGAAAAGACTGATTCCCCACCAGCACTTCCATTTCCTCATGCCATGACCAAACAAAGGAAAGTAAATCACAATTTCAAAATCTTTGAAACTTTCAAACAGGTAAGGATCCATATACCTTTGTTGGATGCTATTAAACATATACCCTTTTATGCTAAATTTTTGAAAGACTTGTGCACCGTGAAGAGAAAACTGAATGTGAAAAAGAAAGTCTTTTTAGCCGAACAAGTAAGTGCCATTCTTCAAAATAATAATGCTTTGAAATATAAGGACCCTAGTTGTCCAGCAATTTCTTGCTTTATTGGAGAACATAAAATTGAAAGAGCTTTACTTGATCTTAGAGCTAGTGTGAATTTACTTCCATATTCAGGTTTTCAAAGTCTCAATCTAGGTGAGTTAAAACCAACTTCTATAACTCTTTTACTTACTGATAGATCTGTAAAGGTGCCTAGAGGAATAGTTGAAGATGTGTTAGTACAAGTTGATAAATTCATTTATCCTGTGGATTTTGTTGTCTTGGATACACAACCCGTTGAAGCATGTAATTCAATTCCTGTTATTTTAGGACGTCCATTTCTTGCAACTTCTAATGCATTGAGTAATTGTAGGAATGGACTGATGAAGTTATCTTTTGGAAACATGACATTAGAGATGAATATTTTTAACATTTGTAAGCAATCTGGAGATGATAATGATTTATAGGAAGTAGATTTTATTGAAAAATTAGTTTATGATCAATTTGAAAATACTTCTAGTGAAACTGAGTTTAATGAATTTGAAGATTTGCAAATGGTTTATTTTTAGGAAGAATCAAAGGCAAGCAGTTGGCGACCAAAAATTGAGGAATTGCCACCACGATCAATTGAGTCCATACCTTCAAGTGTTCAACCACCAAAACCTGATTTGAAGCCATTACCATTCAATCTCAAATACTCATTTTTAGGAGAAAATGAAACTTTTCCGGTAATAATTTCTTCCAAACTTAATACACATCAAAAAGGTAAGTTATTACAAACTCTGAAAATGCACAAAAATGCATTAGGATAGACCATAGCTGACATAAAAGAAATTAGTCATTTGATTTGCACACACAAGATTTATTTGGAGGAAAAGTTAAACCCTTTAGAGAAATACAACGAAGGCTTAATCCTAATATGAAAGAAGTAGTGAGGAATGAAGTCATTAAGCTTCTAGATAATGGAATCATTTATCCTATTTCTGACAGCAAATGGGTAAGTCCTACCCAAGTTGTACCGAAGAAGTCTGGAGTCATCGTGATAACAAATGAAAAAAATGAGTTAATTCCAACTAGAACTATTAATGGTTGGCGCATGTGCATTGACTATAGGAAACTTAATTCAATGACTAGAAAAGATCATTTTTCTTTACCTTTCATGGATCAAATCCTAGAAAGAGTCGTAGGTCATGAATTTTATTGTTTCCTAGATGGTTATTCAAGTTACAACCAAATTGAAATTGCATTTGAAGATCAAGAGAAAACTACTTTCACATGTCCATTTGGTACTTTTGCATATCGAAGGATGCCTTTTGGATTTTGTAATGCACCAGCCACGTTTCAAAAATGTGTGCTCAATATGTTTAATGATATGGTTGAATGTTTTCTTGAGATTTTTATGGATGATTTTTCTATTTTTGGCGATTCATTTAATGATTGTTTGACTAACTTAGAAAAGGTTTTGAACAGGTGTGAAGAAAAGAATCTTGTGTGGAATTGAGAAATATGTCATTTTATGGTAACAAACGGCATTGTACTTGGTCACATTGTTTCATCAACAGGAATTGAGGTTAACAAATCTAAAATCGAGTTACTTGCCAACTTGCCAACACCAAAATCTGTTAAAGATGTTAGATCATTCTTAGGACATGTTGGTTTATATAGAAGGTTCATCAAAGATTTTAGTATCATATCTAAGCCATTATGTAACCTTCTAACAAAGGATATTGTTTTTGAATGAATTGAACATTGTGAAGAAGCCTTTGTTAAACTTAAAAACTTGCTTACTCGCTCCCGTCATTCAACCTCCCGATTGGTCATTACCTTTTGAAATAATGTGTGATGCTAGTGATTATGCCGTGGGTGCTGTTTTAGGACAAAAAAAAGATAAGAAACCTTATGTGATTTACTATGCAAGTAAAACTTTAAATAGTGCTCAAAAGAATTACATTACCACTGAAAAGGAATTACTTGCAGTAGTATTTGCATGTGAAAAATTTCGATCTTATCTTGGCTCACCTGTTGTTGTTTTTAGTAATCATGCAACATTAAAATATCTTCTTTCTAATAAGGATTCTAAGGCTAGATTGGTATAGTGGATTTTGTTACTTCAAGAATTCGATATCACAATCAAGGACAAGAAAGGCACCGAAAATGTTGTCGCAGATCATTTGTTAAGATTGACAATATATTCTACATCTGACATCACACAAATCAATGATTACTTTCCTGATGAATATTTACTTTCTGTTGCTACAATGCCTTGGTTTGCTAATATTGTCAATTTTCTTGCAACAGGATATTTGCGGCTCATTGGAGTACCCAAGATGAAGAAATTTTTTGAACGAAGTGAAGAACTTTTATTGGGATGACCCTTACTTATTCAAATATTTTCCCGATCAAATATTTCGAAGATGCATTCCCGACAATGAGGTAAGTAGTGTCATTAAATTTTGTCATTCTGAGGCATGTGGGGGTCATTTCTCGTAAAAAAAGACGACTGTAAAAATCTTACAATGTGGATTTTATTGGCCCACCATGTTCGAGGACACATATGCATTCTGCAAAACTTGTAAAAATTGTCAAAAATTTGATGTTGGTAAAAACGTTTTGCTTTATAATTCTCAACTCCACTTATTTCCTAAAAAACTATGATCAAGATGGAGTGGTCCGTTTATTGTTAAACATGTGTATCCTTCTAGGGCCTTTGATATTGAGAATCCAAAGAATGGTAATGTTTTTAAGGTAAATAGGCATCGTTTGAAAGTTTACTTTGATAATTTTCCTAGTGAAAATGAATCCATTGGTTTGACTGATCCTGTATATAAAGATTGATTATTTTGTTTTTCTCACATTGTTTTTGTGTTTCTTTTTGGTGTGACTTTTGTTTTGCTAGTCTTTCTCCAACCCCGGTCAAATGGAGGATAACGGTACTCCATGACTCTTAAGTCGGTTCTTTCAGTTTCCCATGATAACTGATATATGTGTATATATTTGTTCAATTCCTTGTTCCTTCTGTTTTCTTTACATCTCTTCTCCACTTCTCTTTTGAAAAATGGACACCACTCTCGAAATATTGAAAAAGTATTTTCCCATTTTGCCTCAAAATGTGATTACAAAAATTTACCATGCTAGGTGTGAAAGATTAAGGTTGTTAATGAACCATGGAATTCCTGAAGATATTCGCTGGCTAATTGAAGCAAAGGTCCGATTATCAGGTGAGTCTTCTAATTCTTTTATTTCATACATACCCGGGACAGGTAAAAACACTTTTGCAAAGAAATGTCGTGCAAAACGACTGAAAGTTTGTCACAGATGTGCTAGATGAACTTGTAATGCAAAATGTCATTCTTTAGGAATGGTCTCCGTAAACCGTGAAGATAAAATACAATTCATTAAGGATGGCCTGAGTAAGGAGTCTTTAGATAATCTTCTATTAACTCTTGAGACGCATGCTAGTGGAGATGTGCATCGTGCAATTCATGATTTATGGTGTAAACCCCGGAAAAATAAAAATAAAAATAAATAAAGGTTGCTTAAATTAAAAACTAACTACATGAGAAATAAAAATGAAGAAATTCATGCGTATGGTTAAATAAAAGACAGGAATTAAGAAATTTGAAGGAAATGGGGCCTAAATGCAAATAAAGGAAAATATAGGGTATAAATACTCTCTCCTCACCAAAAATCTGTAGGAACCAAAAGGAGAGAAAATAGAGAGTTTTATACCCATTATTGCAAAATCAAGAGAGAAACACTAAAATTTCAAGAACCCATCCAAGATTAAGGGTTTATAGGTGGGATAAACACTTGTGAGCAAGGGATTAACAAGAAATTGAACAAGAAAAAAAGAAAGGAGGGAGTTGAAAATCTTCAACTAGTTGAAGATCAAAATCTTAATTCGTACCGGGTAAGGTGTTCTAAACATGATCTTAAAAATTCATTTCAAATTTAATAATGAATTGCTGCCTTGATATTGAATCATAGGTTAGGGTTCTTAGACATGAATTGAGGAAAAAGTACTTATTATTAAAATTAAGTTAATTCATGTGTGTGGTATGTAGTTTATGAAAGTATTGTGTGAAGGGGAGGGGGAGACAAATCTGGACAGACTTGTCTCCTTTCGGTGAGATTTCGGGTAGGAGGATGAGGGAATTTGGATCGGATTCCTTTATAGAAATTGTAGATTTGGATGTTAACTAACCAAGGAAACTGATCTTGCTTAATTTGGAGATGTAGAACTCCAGTTATGGGTTACCAACCGAGACTGAGTCGTGACTGATTCTATAGGGCAGTAGAACTGATGGGTTGATAAGCAATTTTAACTATCTTGGAGGTAGAACTGGGTTCTCCTTCCTTCATAGAACTTGTACCCTCATGTCTTAGCTTTCTAACGAGATCAATCTCACTTAAAATGGAGTTCTAGAACTCTAGATATAGTTAAAAATCTGATAAGTGTTCAAACAGCAACGGTTGGACAACAACCGTTGGACAGTAACAGTTCAATGTCTAGACAGTAATAGTTGGACAATAATAGTTCAAACAGCAACGGTTGGACAACAAGCGTTGGACAGTAACAGTTCAATGTCTAGACAAGAATGTTGGACAAGAATAGTTCAAACAAAGAACGGTTGGACAACAATCATTGGACAAGAATAGTTCAATGTCTAGACAATAACAGCTTGACAAGAATGCAGTTCAATGTTTAGACAAGAATGAGCTTGACAAGAACAGTTCAAACAAAGAACGGTTGGACAGTTCAAAGTTAGACAGTAATAGTTCAAAAACAACAGTTGGACAGCAACGGTTGGACGATATGATTCAATGGGTGTGTTTGGCTTGGAGGTGTGGTGGCTTTTTGTTAAAGGTATAATACCTTTTAAGCACAAACCACACCTCTAAAAGCTATAAAAACATGCTTTTTACTTAAAAAAGCACAAGCCACCTCCCATTCAAACACCCTCAATATCTAGACAGTAATAGTTCAAAGTCTAGATAGTAACAGTTCAAACAAAGAACGGTTAGACAAAGAACCGTTGGACAATAACAGTTCAATATCTAGACAGTAATAGTTGTACAAAGAACAGTTCAAACAACAACGGTTGGACAACAACCGTTGGATAGTAACAGTTCAATGTCTAGACAATGACAGTTGGACAGTAACAGTTCAATGTCTAGAAAAGAATAATTCAAACAACAACGGTTGGACAGCAACCGTTGGATAGTGTTCAAAGTCTAGACAATAACAATTGGACAATAACAGTTCAGTTGAGGAGGGCTACAGAAAACCCTATCCTGGGATGATTTCAAAACAGAGTTTGAGAATCAATATTACTCCAAATATCATCGAAAGATGAAGGAACAAGAATTCCTAGCCTTAAGACAGGAGGGAATGTCAGTACTCGAATATGACAGACGATTTCATGACCTCTCACTATTCGCACCACATTATATCCCATCAGAACAACACATGATAGAAAAGTTAATGGATGGCTTCAGACAAGAATTGAAGCAGGGGTTGATTGCTTTACAATTCAAGAGAGTAAGGGAACTGATTGAGGCAGCACAGCCTTGAAGGCTTGTATGGAAGAAGGCCAACAGAATCACGAGGGTGTAGGAAAACGAAAGGATATGGAATTTTTAGGCAGGCCACCGCTTCCAAAGAAAGGTAGAGGCGAATAGTTCCTTTAATTCAAAAAGAAAGGGGGGACATCAACTAGCTTCCGATAGGATATTGGTGGGAAGTCGGGAAGTGGTCGACCTGTTCCAGGGCTATAGCCGCAAGGGGGCATAATGATCAGAAGGAAATTGTCTACCCTCGATATGCTCGGTGTGAACAAAGACACCCCAGGAGTTGTTTGGTTTCTCCTGGACGATGCTATATATGCTAAGGAGAAGGTCATAAGTGGAAAACCTGCCAGTACTTGGGAAGAGGATGTCATCACTTTGGTGAGAAGGGTCACTTTAAAAGGGAATGCCCCCATTTAAACACCGAATGCCTCGGAGACATAGACAAAGAAAGTCGAGTCATCGAAATCCATCACGGTAAATAGACTGGGAAGGTCGACTCAGTCAGGAGCTAACTCAAATAGGGGGCAACCCAGAGTGCAAAATGAAAGGGATCAAGGGAGGGTTTTCCATATGACCAAGGAGGATGTTAGAGCAACATCAGATGTGGTGGCAAGTATGCTGCAAATGAATGACTATCAAATGCATGTTTTATTTGATTCTGATGCCACTCACTCCTTTATAGCAAATAAAAATGTAATCAAATTAAGTAAGGAAACAAAAAGGGTAGAAAAAAGATTTATTATTGGGACACCTTTGGGTGAAACTGTGGAAACAAATGTTGTATTCAAAGGGGTGGGAATTAACATTAATGGGTGTGAACTAGAAGCAGATTTAATACCCCTAGAATTAAGTGATTTTGATATAATTCTAGGTATGAATTGGTTGGGCAAAAATAAAGCTCGTCTAGACTGCTTTACAAAAATAGTAACCTTCCAAGGGGCTAAGGGTGAAACAATGGTCTTTAAGGGGGAGAGAATTTCCAACTTTACAAATATAATCTCGGTTATGGATGCAAGAAAACTGCTAAAGAAAGGTTGTACAGCATACCTTGCCTATGTGATAAATTCGAAAAGGGGTAAAATAGGATTGTCTGACATTCCAATTGTGAGGGAATTTCCGGATGTATTTCCGGAAGAATTGCCAGGACTACCCCTAGAAAGAGAAGTTGAAGTCACCATCAACATATTGCCTGAGGTGTCTCCTATAGCCCAACCACCGTATAGAATGGCCCCAAAAGAATTAGATGAGTTGAAAATTCAATTGCATGAGCTCTTAGACAAAGGGTGCATATGACCAAGCAACTTACCTTGGGGGGGCACCCGTATTATTTGTGAAGAAAAAAGATGGAACATTGAGGCTTTGCATAGATTACCGTCAACTAAATAAAGTGACGGTAAAGAACAGATATCCGCTTCCAGGGATAGATGATTTGTTCGATCAGTTGAAGGGTGCTAAAGTATTCTCAATGATTGATTTAAGATCAGGATACTACCAGATGCGAATCAAAGGGCAAGATGAGCGAAAGCGCCTTGAACTCGCTACGGACACTTTGAGTTCTTGGTGCTACCCTTTGGATTAACTAATGCTCCAACACTTTTTATGGATTTAATGAACCGTGTTCCAACCATACCTTGATAACTTGTTGTATTCATCAATGACATCTTGGTTTACTCCAAATCCTATGAGGAGCATGAACAACACCTGAGACAGACACTACAGACTCTGAGAAGCCGCCAGCTGTATGCTAAGTTGGATAAATGTGACTTCTGGTTAAAAGAAGTTACCTTTTTAGGGCATGTAGTGTCTTCAGAAGGCATTTTTATGGACCCTCAAAAGGTGGAAGCAGTTCTGAGATGGGAAAGGCCTACTACAGTAACTGAAATTAGTAGTTTTCTTGGATTGGCAAGGTATTATAGAAGGTTTATCGAAGGGTTTTCAACAATAGCAACTCCATTGACGCGACTCACCAGGAAGAACATAAGATGGGAGTGGTCAGAAGGTGCGATGAGAGCTTTTAATAATTGAAGAAAAGGCTTACTACTGCCCCCGTACTAATCCTTCCATTAGGAACAGAAGGCTTTGTAGTTTACAGTGATGCCTCAAGAAAAGGACTGGGTTTTGTCCTAATACAGTATGGAAAAGTAGTTGCCTATGCATTGAGACAACTAAAGACTCATAAAATCAACTACCCAGTTCATGACTTAGAATTGGCAGCAATAGTTTTTACCTTACGAGTATGGAGGCACTACTTATACGGATCCCAAGTTTAAATTTTCACGGATCATAAGAGCCTTAAATATCTGATGTCGCAGAAGGAGTTGAACATGCGACAACGGAGATGAGTAGAATTAATTAAAGATTACGACTGTATTATAGATTATCATCCAGGAAAAGCGAATGTAGTCGCGGATGCTCTCAGCTGTAAAGACAAGGCGATTAGGGGTGGACCAGCGATTTGGAATGAGAAAACCATGAGTGAGCTAAAGAGATTGGGGGTAGTATTAAATGTGAGTCCGGAAGGATCCTTAATGGCTCAACTAAGGGTGAAGTTAGGATATCGAGAGCAAATATTAGAGGCACAACAGTTTGATGATGAAGTGTCAAAAGTAAGAATCAAACTGGAATCGGGGGTGAAACTCTTTTTCGAATGGGTGATGATGGAATAGTGATGTTGGGGCGATGTATGTATGTGCCTGACAATAAAGCCCTTAAACAAAAGTTACTACGAAAGGCCCACGAGTCTAAGTTCATTGTACATCCAGGTAGTACTAAGATGTACCAGGATCTAAAACAGTACTACTGGTGGCCAAATATGAGAAAAGAAGTGGCTAGCTACGTGGCAAAATGTAGTATTTTCCAGCAAGTAAAAGTAGAACACCGAAAGTCGGCAAGGCTGTTACAACCGTTACCAATCCCTGAGTGGAAGTGGGAGATGATCACAATGGACTTTGTGTTGGGACTACCCAGAGGAAAGAGGGGAAATGATGTAACTGGGTCATTGTGGATCGACTAACTAAGTCTGCCCTTTTCCTACCAATAAAGATGACAATCCAGTTGACAAGTTGGCTAATATGTATGTGAACGAAATTGTGAGGCTTCATGGAGTTCCAATATCAATTGTTTCAGATCGAGACCCAAGATTTACTTCACGTCTCTAGCCGAGCATACAACGTGCCTTGGGAACAAATTTGAGTATCAATACTGCCTTTCATCCGTAGACTGATGGCCAATCTGAGAGAGTTATTCAGATCTTAGAGGATTTACTAAGGGCATGTGCTTTGGAATTTGGTGGAAGCTGGGAGGAGCACTTGTCACTAGTGGAATTCACGTATAACAATAGTTATCATTCAACAATTGGAATGGCCCCATTTGAAGCTCTTTATGGCAGAAAGTGTAGGACACCTTTGTCTTTGGGAAGAAGTTGGGGACAGAAAGCTGTATGGGGCAGAACTAGTATAAATCACTACTAAAAAAGTGAGGATCGAATGAAGGTGGCTTAGGATAGACAGAAGAAGTATGCAGATATTAGAAGAAGACCACTTGAATTTTATCCTGGAGATAAAGTATTCTTGAAGATAGCTCCATTGAAGCACATGCTGAGATTCGACATGAAGGGGAAGTTAGCTCCGAGGTTCATCAGACCATTTGAAATCTGAAAACGTATCGGACCTGTAGCATATGAAATAAACTTGCCCTCATAATAGGCCAAAGTTCACAATGTATTCCATGTTTCTTTGCTACGAAAAGCCGATGTAGACCCTTCGAGAGTGTTACCTCAAGTGCCAGTGGAGGTAAAAAAAGACTTAACACTTGAGGTGAGACCGATAAAGATTCTCGATTGGGGTGAGAAAGAACTTCGTAATAAGAAAGTTCCCATCATCAGAGTCTTATGGCGAAGCTCACAAATTGAGGAAGAGACATGGGAGAGAGAATCGGAAATGAGACGAAAATTCCCCGACTTGTTTATAAACTCAGGTACATTACTCAAATTTCGAGGATGAAATTTCTTTTAGGAAAGGAGAATGTAAACCCCGGAAAAATAAAAATAAAAATAAATAAAGGTTGCTTAAATTAAAAACTAACTACATGAGAAATAAAAGTGAAGAAATTCATGTGTATGGTTAAATAAAAGACAGGAATTAAGAAATTTAAAGGAAATGAGGCCTAAATGCAAATAAGGGAAAATATAGGGTATAAATACTCTCTCCTCACCAAAAATCTGCAAGAACCAAAAGGAGAGAAAATAGAGAGTTTTATACCCATTATTGCAAAATCAAGAGAGAAACACTAAAATTTCAAGAACCCATCCAAGATTAAGGGTTTATAGATGGGATAAACACTTGTGAGCAAGGGATTAACAAGAAATTGAACAAGAAAAAAAAAAAGAGGGAGTTGAAAATCTTCAACTAGTTGAAGATCAAAATCTTGATTCGTACTGGGTAAGGTGTTCTAAACATGATCTTAAAAATTCATTTCAAATTTGATAATGAATTGATGCCTTGATATTGAATCATAGGTTAGGGTTCTTAGACATGAACTGGGGAAAAATACTTATTATTAAAGTTAAGTTAATTCATGTGTGTGGTATGTAGTTTATGAAAGTTATAAAACTTGGATGATAGTTTAAATATTTTAAAATTATAAAAATAATTTATATAAAAAAAGTAACTAATATTTCTGTTTAGAAACTTGAAGGATAATTTAAATATTTTAAAATTATAAAAATAATTTATAAAACAAAAGTCAAGTAGGATTTCGTTTAGCATACTTGAAGGATAGATTAAATATATTAAAATAATAAAAATATTTATAAGAAAAAGTAAATACGATTTGTTTAGGATACTTGGATGATAGTTTAAATATTTTAAAATTATAAAAATAATTTGTAAAAAAAAGTAATTAATATTTCTGTTTATGATACTTGAAAGATAGTTTAAGTTTTTAAAATTATAAAAATAATTTTTTAAAAAAAGTAAGTATGATTTCGGGTTTAAGAAATTTGAAAGGTAGTATAAATTGTTTAAAATTATAAAAATAATTAAAACAAAACATCACTAGGATTTCTTTTTAGGATACTTGAAGGATAGTTTAAATGTATTAAACTAATAAAAATAATTTATAAAAAAAAGTAAGTATGATTTACATTTACGATACTTGGATGATAGTTTAAACGTTTTAAAATTATAAAAATAATTTGTTAAAAAAAGTAATTAGTATTTCTGTTTAGCATACTTGAAAGATAGTTTAAGTTTTTAAAATTATAAAAATAATTTTTAAAAAAAATGTAAGTATGATTTCGGTTTAAGAAATTTGAAAGTTAGTATAAATGTTTTAAAATTAAAAACATAATTAAAAAACAAAGTCACTAGGATTTCCGTTTAGGATACTTGAAGGAGAGTTTAAATGTTTTAAAATTATAAAAATAATTTATAAAAAAAATATAAGTAGGATTTCTGTTTAGGATACTTGAAAGATAGTTTAAATGTTTTAAAAATATAAAAATAATTAAAAAACAAAGTTACTAGTATTTCTCTTTATGATACTTGAAGGATAATTTAATTATTTCAAAATTATAAAAATAACTTATAAACCAAAAGTAAATACGATTTCAGTTTAGAAAATTCAAAGATAGTTTCTCTTTATGATACTTGAAGGATAATTTAAATGTTTCAAAATTATAAAAATAACTTATAAACCAAAAGTAAATACGATTTCAGTTTAGAAAATTCAAAGATAGTATAAATATTTTAAAATTTTAAAAATATTTTTTTAAAAAAAAGTAAATAGGATTTCTCTTTAGAAAACTTGGATGATAGATTAAATGTTTTAAAATTATAAAAATAATTTATAAAAAAAAGTAAGTAGGATTTCTGTTTAGGAAACTTGAAAGATAATTTAAATATTTTAAAATTATAAAAATAATTTATATAACAAAAAGTAACTAATATTTCAGTTTAGAAACTTGAAGGATAATTTAAATGTTTTAAAATTATAAAAATAATTTGTAAAAGAAAAGTCGGTAGGATTTGTTTATAATACTTGAAGGATAATTTAAATGTATTAAAATAATAAAAATAATTTATAAAAAAAAGTAAGTACGATTTCTGTTTAGGATGTTTGGATGATAGTTTAAATGTTTTAAAATTATAAAAATAATTTGTGAAAAAAAAGTAATTAGTATTTGTCTTTAGGAAACTTGGATGACATTTTAAATGTTTTAAAATTATAAAAATAATTTTAAAAAAAGTAGGTATGATTTCAGTTTAAGAAATTTGAAAGCTAGTATAAATGTTTTAAAATTATAAAAATAATTAAAAGAAAACGTCACTAGGATTTTGTTTAGGATACTTGAAGGATAATTTAAATATTTTAAAATTATAAAAATAATTTATAAAAAAATATAAGTAGGATTTCTGTTTAGGATACTTGAAAGATAGTTTAAATGTTTTAAAATTATAAAAATAATTAAAAAACAAAGTTACTAGTATTTGTCTTTATGATACTTGAATGATAATTTAAAAGTTTTAAAATTATAAAAATAACTTCTAAAACAAAAGTAAGTACGATTTCAGTTTAGGAAATTCAAAGATAGTATAAATATTTTAAAATTTTACAAATAATTTTTTTAAAAAAAAGTAAGTAGGATTTCTCTTTAGAAAACTTGGATGATAGTTTAAATATTTTAAAATTATAAAAATAATTTATATAAAAAAAGTAACTAATATTTCTGTTTAGAAACTTGAAGGATAATTTAAATATTTTAAAATTATAAAAATAATTTATAAAACAAAAGTCAGTAGGATTTTGTTTAGGATACTTGAACGATAGATTAAATGTATTAAAATAATAAAAATAATTTATAAGAAAAAGTAAGTACGATTTCTGTTTAGGAAACTTGAAAGATAGTTTAAATATTTTAAAATTATAAAAATAATTTATATAAAAAAAGTAACTAATCTTTCTGTTTAGAAACTTGAAGGATAGTTTAACTGTTTTAAATTATAAAAATAATTTATTAAACAAAAGTCACTAGGATTTCAGTTTAGGAAATTCAAAGATAGTATAAATATTTTAAAATTAAAAAAATAATTAAAAAAAAAGAAAGTAGGATTTCTCTTTAGGAAACTTGGATCATAATTTAAATATTTTAAAATTATAAAAATAATTTGTAAAAAAAAGTAATTACTATTTCTGTTTAGAATACTTGAAAGATAGTTTAAGATTTTAAAATTATAAAAATAATTTTTTTAAAAAATAAGTATGATTTTAGTTTAAGAAATTTGAAAGTTAGTATAAATATTTTAAAATTATAAAAATAATTAAAAAACAAAGTCACTAGGATTTCTATTTAGGATGCTTGAAGGAGAGTTTAAATGTTTTAAAATTATAATAATAATTTATAAAAAAATATATGTAGGATTTCTGTTTATGATACTTGAAAGATAGTTTAAATGTTTTAAAATTATAAAAATAATTAAAAAAAACAAAGTTACTAGTATTTCTCTCTTATGATACTTGAATGATAATTTAAAAGTTTTAAAATTATAAAAATAACTTCTAAAACAAAAGTAAGTATGATTTCAGTTTAGGAAATTCAAAGATAGTATAAATATTTTAAAATTTTACAAATAATTTTTTTAAAAAAAGTAAGTAGGATTTCTCTTTATAAAACTTGGATGATAGTTTAAATATTTTAAAATTATAAAAATAATTTATATAAAAAAAGTAACTAATATTTCTGTTTAGAAACTTGAAGGATAATTTAAATATTTTAAAATTATAAAAATAATTTATAAAACAAAAGTCAGTAGGATTTCTGTTTAGCATACTTGAAGGATAGATTAAATATATTAAAATAATAAAAATATTTATAAGAAAAAGTAAATACGATTTCTGTTTAGGATACTTGGATGATAGTTTAAATATTTTAAAATTATAAAAATAATTTGTAAAAAAAAGTAATTAATATTTCTGTTTATGATACTTGAAAGATAGTTTAAGTTTTTAAAATTATAAAAATAATTTTTTAAAAAAAGTAAGTATGATTTCAGTTTAAGAAATTTGAAAGGTAGTATAAATTGTTTAAAATTATAAAAATAATTAAAACAAAACATCACTAGGATTTCTTTTTAGGATACTTGAAGGATAGTTTAAATGTATTAAACTAATAAAAATAATTTATAAAAAAAAGTAAGTATGATTTCTGTTTACGATACTTGGATGATAGTTTAAACGTTTTAAAATTATAAAAATAATTTGTAAAAAAAGTAATTAGTATTTCTGTTTAGCATACTTGAAAGATAGTTTAAGTTTTTAAAATTATAAAAATAATTTTTAAAAAAAATGTAAGTATGATTTCGGTTTAAGAAATTTGAAAGTTAGTATAAATGTTTTAAAATTAAAAACATAATTAAAAAACAAAGTCACTAGGATTTCTGTTTAGGATACTTGAAGGAGAGTTTAAATGTTTTAAAATTATAAAAATAATTTATAAAAAAAATATAAGTAGGATTTCTGTTTAGGATACTTGAAAGATAGTTTAAATGTTTTAAAAATATAAAAATAATTAAAAAACAAAGTTACTAGTATTTCTCTTTATGATACTTGAAGGATAATTTAATTATTTCAAAATTATAAAAATAACTTATAAACCAAAAGTAAATACGATTTCAGTTTAGAAAATTCAAAGATAGTTTCTCTTTATGATACTTGAAGGATAATTTAAATGTTTCAAAATTATAAAAATAACTTATAAACCAAAAGTAAATACGATTTCAGTTTAGAAAATTCAAAGATAGTATAAATATTTTAAAATTTTAAAAATATTTTTTTTAAAAAAAGTAAATAGGATTTCTCTTTAGAAAACTTGGATGATAGATTAAATGTTTTAAAATTATAAAAATAATTTATAAAAAAAAGTAAGTAGGATTTCTGTTTAGGAAACTTGAAAGATAATTTAAATATTTTAAAATTATAAAAATAATTTATATAACAAAAAGTAACTAATATTTCAGTTTAGAAACTTGAAGGATAATTTAAATGTTTTAAAATTATAAAAATAATTTGTAAAAGAAAAGTCAGTAGGATTACTGTTTATAATACTTGAAGGATAATTTAAATGTATTAAAATAATAAAAATAATTTATAAAAAAAAGTAAGTACGATTTCTGTTTAGGATGTTTGGATGATAGTTTAAATGTTTTAAAATTATAAAAATAATTTGTGAAAAAAAAGTAATTAGTATTTGTCTTTAGGAAACTTGGATGACATTTTAAATGTTTTAAAATTATAAAAATAATTTTAAAAAAAAGTAGGTATGATTTCAGTTTAAGAAATTTGAAAGCTAGTATAAATGTTTTAAAATTATAAAAATAATTAAAAGAAAACGTCACTAGGATTTCTGTTTAGGATACTTGAAGGATAATTTAAATATTTTAAAATTATAAAAATAATTTATAAAAAAATATAAGTAGGATTTCTGTTTAGGATACTTGAAAGATAGTTTAAATGTTTTAAAATTATAAAAATAATTAAAAAACAAAGTTACTAGTATTTGTCTTTATGATACTTGAATGATAATTTAAAAGTTTTAAAATTATAAAAATAACTTCTAAAACAAAAGTAAGTACGATTTCAGTTTAGGAAATTCAAAGATAGTATAAATATTTTAAAATTTTACAAATAATTTTTTTTAAAAAAAGTAAGTAGGATTTCTCTTTAGAAAACTTGGATGATAGTTTAAATATTTTAAAATTATAAAAATAATTTATATAAAAAAAGTAACTAATATTTCTGTTTAGAAACTTGAAGGATAATTTAAATATTTTAAAATTATAAAAATAATTTATAAAACAAAAGTCAGTAGGATTTC
Organism: Populus x sibirica; assembly: GCA_019202695.1. Classification (NCBI taxonomy): domain Eukaryota; kingdom Viridiplantae; phylum Streptophyta; class Magnoliopsida; order Malpighiales; family Salicaceae; genus Populus; species Populus x sibirica. The sequence continues at coordinate 65,623 of JAGMVL010002212.1, forward strand.
TGTTTAGGATACTTGAACGATAGATTAAATGTATTAAAATAATAAAAATAATTTATAAGAAAAAGTAAGTACGATTTCTGTTTAGGATACTTGGATGATAGTTTAAATGTTTTAAAATTATAAAAATAATTTGTAAAAAAAAGTAATTAATATTTCTGTTTATGATACTTGAAAGATAGTTTAAGTTTTTAAAATTATAAAAATAATTTAAAAAAAAATTAAGTATGATTTCAGTTTAAGAAATTTGAAAGGTAGTATAAATTGTTTAAAATTATAAAAATAATTAAAACAAAACATCACTAGGATTTCTTTTTAGGATACTTGAAGGATAGTTTAAATGTATTAAAATAATAAAAATAATTTATAAAAAAAAGTAAGTATGATTTCGTTTACGATACTTGGATGATAGTTTAAACGTTTTAAAATTATAAAAATAATTTGTAAAAAAAGTAATTAGTATTTCTGTTTAGCATACTTGAAAGATAGTATAAATATTTTAAAATTTTAAAAATAATTTTTTTAAAAAAAGTAAGTAGGATTTCTGTTTAGGAAACTTGGATGATAGTTTAAATGTTTTAAAATTATAAAACTAATTTCTAAAAAAAGTAAGTAGGATTTCTGTTTAGGAAACTTGAAAGATAATTTAAATGTTTTAAAATTATAGAAATAATTTATATAAAAAAAGTAACTAACATTTCTGTTTAGAAAGTTAAAAGGATAGTTTAAATGTTTTAAAATTATAAAAATAATTTATAAAACAAAAGTCAGTAAGATTTCTGTTTAAGATACTTGAAGGATAGTTTAAATGTATAAAATTAATAAAATTAATTTATAAAAAAAATTAAGTGCGATTTCTGTTTAGGATACTTGGATGATAGTTTAAATGTTTTAAAATTATAAAAATAAATTGTAAAAAAAAGTAATGTGTATTTCTGTTTAGGATATGACACGACCAAAAGATTGATGTCTTCTCCCAAGTGCAGGAGTGTCGAAGTAATAAATAACCGGTAAGACCGGGTCGAACCACAAGGATGTTAATTGTATAAATTATAGATAACAATAGTACAACAACAACAACAATAACAACAATAATAATAATAGTGAAGAAGAAGAGGAAGAAGTTGATGAGAACTTTGAGATGGAAGATTAACGTAAGGATTAAACAATGATAACAACAAATGTCAAGGTTAGAGGATCCACTAATGGTATTTCAAACAAGTATAGTATAAACTCTTTTTATTCAATTGGAAACCACACACAAAGGAGGTTCCAATCAGATTATAAATTGTTAACATGATTAGATTAGCTATCTTATTCGAATAATGCTAATACTTGTAAATGTTTTCGAGCATTCATGATTATAACTTATGTTAACAACAAATCAAGTTCCTTTCATAGCTCAGGTGTCGGTTATACCATACAAGTATGGGCTATGAAAGTGCCAAGTATTTGTTGTACCAAGTGTTATACAACATAAATCTAGATTAACCATTTAACAAGCAAAGTATTAAAAGTGAACAAGATAACAAATATAAAGCATGTTAGTATCCAACATTAAAGTCCATGTTGAGTTTATATTATACTTATCCTTACACCATTAGTGTAACCTTTTCACCTTGACATAATTAACTTAGCTAGATATAATGAAAGAAAGAAACATAAATAAACAAGATAAGAACATAAGTAAGATAAAAGTTAACTAAGTAAAGGAAAGGAAGTGAAAGGCATAAACTTGATATTAATGAAAGCAAAGCATAAGCAATACAAAGAGAGAAAGCAAGAGCATGATCTTGATCTGAACACCAAGATGCCTAAATACATGGCAAATGCCTCCTTTTATAGGCCAAAATTCGGAACTATTGATTTGTTGACTAATTGATGAATGGGTGGCCACATCTTGACTTGATGACAATTCTTATCTTCTTGTCTGCCAAAAACGTCATTGATAATGTCATAATTTGAACAGACTTCAATCATGAAAGTTCTAGGCAATTGTATCATCTTTCCAGGGTAAAAATTTGAGATCATTTGGACTTCTAGAACTCGAGATATGGGCTGAACACTGAACAGTGTCTGGGCTGCAGGACAGATTCGGACTTCTTCTTTGTTGCTACAATTTGGACTTGAAAAAGGCCTTCTTAAATCTTGGACTCCCATGAAAGTTGTAGGCCTATGTCTCAGCTTTCCATCCATATAAAGTAGACCTAAATCCGAGATCTACAACTCCAGATATGACCCGATTACCAAACGGTGTTCCAAGTTTGGACTGCACCAACATCTCTTTTCTAAGTTTGGCCATCTCTTTGTCCTTTCAATTTCAGTACTTCAACTCATCAATCAATTCTTTCATTTATGTGATAGGCCCGCATTTAAGATGAACATTTACCATAAATTAAAGGTATCTTATATTATTAGATATGTTATTATAAAACATGCTTTAGTTAAGGAGTTATTGATACTTCAAGTGCAAAATGATGATATAAAACCTTGATAAAAATACACTTTTAAGTACTAATCACACCCCCAACCAGCTTATTACTAGTCCCTAGTAATCAAAGCGTTAAAATAGAAAAACAATTTGCGGCTTTCACAAAGCAAGGCATTTATCATTCAACTTCCATTAATCTATCCGGATAAACAAACTCTCATTAAATTTATATATCTGCTCAATACCTCTTAAACAAGATATTAATAAACCTTCCTTGTTATGTGCTCAATGTACAAAAACATAGATGATGGGGCTTTTATTGGAAGAAAACAATATTTGGTTCTAATGTTTAAGGTTAACTTCCTTGGGTTGGGATTATTATCTCTTTTTTTTTTTTTTTTTTTTAATATATATACATATAACTTAAAACACAATGCATCTTTAACCCATGTAACGAGCTTTCGGCTAATGACTCCCAGACCGGTTGATCTTAGGGCATTAGGTGTTGAGACACCCCTACGAGCTTAGTAACTCGGGTTGGAATCGATACATAGATAGTGCAATGTTTGATTCCCTTAAGCTTTTCTCCTTAACCCATGTAATAAGCTTTGGGCCAATAGCTCCCAAGTCAGTTGACTTTAGGGTATTAGGTGTTAAAACACCCCTTCAGGCTTAATTGCTTAGGTTAGGGAGGCTACGAAATCAAACTTATCTACGTTTTTATTATCATTATTTTTTTTTTTTTTTTTTTTTTTTTTTTTTTTTTTGCAAATTATAGACTATCCCTATCCCTTAGTTGTTACCTTTAACAAAAGAACACAAATAATATAATAATCCAATGTGCAACCCACAATCATATGTTAAAGTGTGTGTGTGAAAATGAAGGTTTAAGAATACTTGTTAAATAAGTATATGAGCGAGAATCAAGTGATAACAATGCGAGAGTTTGTAAACCCGAATATTTCAAGAAGTATTCTAATAGGCCTTGTTATGAATATTGCAAATAACCATTAGAAAATGTTTACTAAGATGCGTCTCAAGAGTCAATAAAATTCCCCCTTACTCTGCCATCCTAGTAATAACAGTTTTGTCAAATGGCTTTAATAATAGCAAAAACAGTTAGTAAGTTAGGTTTTTTTTTTTTTTTTTAATGTCAACTACTACCCTCTCCCCCCAACCAAAACGAGACATTGTCCTCAATGTCATAAGATAGAAAGATAGAGTATAGAAGACATCACCGAAACAACGAACACCGACAATCCCGAAACACACTTGAACAAATATAAGAGATAACAAAACAGAAAAAAATATTATGCTATTAATAAAACTGAAAGACATAAATTTTTACAGACTCAGACTCAAATCATAGTTGTGATTGTGGCTCACATCTTCCCTTGGTTTTACGTCCAAGAACGGCTTAAACGCCCTCTATGGGTCGGGGATAGGCTTCCCATCCAGTTTTCTTAAAAAGCGGCAAACAGGTCTTTTACGTCGATTCCCAAGACTAAGTTGATCACGTTCTTTATGGAAATGGGGTCATAAGTCTTGAAATGCACAATGCACATCTCCACCAAGATATGTCTCCAAAGTCAATAGAAGATTATCTAAAGATTCCTTATGTTTTGAAATAAATCCGACTTTTGACAATTTTCACAAGCTTTGCGAGAATGCATGCGTGTCCTTAAACATGGTGGGCCAATAAAATCCATTTTGAAAGATTTTCGCAATGGTCTTTTTTGACGAGAAATGACTCCCACATGCTTGAGAATGACAAAATTTAATGACATTACTTACCTCATTGTCGGGAATGCATCTTCGAAATATTTGATCGGGACAATATTCGAATAAGTAAGGGTCATCCCAATAAAATTTCTTCACTTCGTTCGAAACTCACCTTTGTCTTCGGTACTCCAATGAGTTGGCAAATCTCCCGAGGCAAGGAAATTGATATTTTTAGCAAACCAAGGCATTGAACAAAGAGAAAGTAAGGATTTCTCAGGAAAGTAATCGTCGATTGGTGTGATGTCGGATATCGAATCTGTTGTCACTCTTGACAAAAGATTCGCATCAACATTTTCAATGCTTTTTTCATCCGTGATTTCTTCCTGAGAATAAGTCATTTGCAAATCTTCAGATTCATCCAACTCAATTTTACTCAAAGTAGATTCAAGTTGATCATAAACTAATTCTTCAATAGAATCTACTTCTTGTAAATCATTATCATCTCCAGGTTGCTTGCAAATGTTGAAAATATTCATCTCCAATGTCATGTTCCCAAATGATAGCTTCATCAGTCCATTCCTACAATTAATCAATGCATTAGACGTTGCAAGAAACGGACGTCCTAAAATAACAGAAATGAATTACATGCTTCAACGGGTTGTGTGTCCAAGACAATAAAATCCACGGGATAAATGAACTTATCGACTCGTACTAACACATCTTCAACTATTCCTCTAGGCACTTTTACAGATCTATCGGCAAGTAAAAGAGTTACGAAGTTGGTTTTAACTCACCTAGATTGAGACTTTGAAAACCGAATATGGAAGTAAATTCACACTAGCTCCAAGATCAAGTAAGGCTTTTTCAATTTTATGCTCTCCAATAAAGCAAGAAATTGTAGGACAACCAGGGTCTTTATATTTCAAAGCATTATTGTTTTGAAGAATAGCACTTACTTGTTCGGCTAAAAAGGCTTTCTTTTTCACATTCAGTTTTCTCTTCACGGTGCACGAGATCTTTCAAAAATTTAGCATAAGAAGGAACTGTTTGATAGCATCCAGCAAAGGTATATTGATCCTTACCTGTTTGAAAGTTTCAAAGATTTCGAGTTGTGATTAACTTTCCTTTGTTTAGCCATGGCATGAGGAAATGGAAGTCTGGGCGGGGAATCGGTCTTTTCTTTGCAATGATCGGATTCAACCCCTTCCTTACCCTCGAGAGATTGACTCATCATCATTCTCACAAGGTTCAAGAATGGGTTTTTCAATAACCTTACCACTACGAAGAGTGATGAGCGATTTTACATGATCCATGTGTTGGCTTCCCGAACTACTTGCATTCGCATTGTATTGCCCCTTTGGATTTTGTTGTGGTTGAGATGGAAACTTACCTTTCTCTTGGAAGCGAGAGCAGATGTCAATTTTGCAAGAGTATCTTTAAAATCTGTCATGCTTTGAGCAAGTTGAGTGTTAATTGCCTCTTGCTTTTCCATAAATGCATGCAATGTTTCCTCAAGATTTCTTCTAGGAGGTGGAGCATAAGGAGGTGCATATCCATGAGAATTTTGGAAATTATGGTGTGCTTGAAACGGTGGTTGTGAAGTTTGTGCATTATTGTTATCACTCTTCCAATTGAAATTTGGGTGATTTCTCCAACCAGGGTTGTATGTTTGCGAATATGGGTTATGGTTGGGCCTTTGAAAACTGTTTAATGCATGGGCTTGTTCATGGAGACATTCTTTAAAAGAAGGCAAGGTTGGACAGTCATTGGTTGAATGTTCGTTGGTTTCACAAAGATTTGACATGCAATGTCTTGAACAGATTTTAATTGACCACTCTTTTTCAATTCTAGCGCTTCGACTTTTTTAGCTAAAGATGCAAACTTGGCTTGGAGGTCATGATCTTCCCTAAGGTTGTACATACCCCCACTAGATGTATGAGGTTGGGTTTTACTTGGTGCCTCATAAGTACCTGTGGTGTCCCAATTTTGTGCATTTTCAGCTAGCAAATCTAAGTACTCCATAGCTTCATTAGGGTCTTTATCCTCAAAAGTTCCATTGCACATCAATTCAACCATTTGCCTATCTCTAGGAGTTAACCCTTCATAAAAATGTGAAACTAATCTCCATGTTTCAAAACCATGATGGGGGCAAGTATTAAGCAAGTCCCGATACCTATCCCAACATTGATAAAATGTTTCTCCCGGTTTTTGAGAGAAAGTAATGATTTGTCTTTTGAAAGAGTTCGTTCTGTGGGATGGAAAAAACTTCTTTAAAAATTATTGTTGCATATCATCCCAAGCACGAATGGATCCAGGTCTCAAATTTTGTAGCCATGTTTTAGCTTTATCTTTTAATGAAAAAGGAAAAAGCTTTAACCTAATGGTGTTCATGCTACAATTTGAGTCATTATAGGTGTTGCAAACCTCCTCAAATTCCCTTAAATGCAAGTATGGATTTTCTAAATCTAAGCCATGAAACGAAGGTAAAAGTTGAATAATGCCTGTCTTAAAATTAAAATGAGATGCATTTGGTGGAAAAACTATGCATGAGGGTGCACTTGTTCTTGTGGGATTCATGTGGTCTCTAAGTGTTCTAACCCGAATATTCTCATTATTCTCATTATGAAGCGATTGGTTATCTTCTTCGGCCATATTTTCTGAAAATGATGAGGATACCCTACAAAGTCTACCACTTAATGTATGTGACCACACTCTCATGCACGTGTAAAAAGAGAATAAAAAGAAGAAGAAAACAAAAGAAAAAGAAACAACACAAAAGAAACAAAGTTAAATACAATAAAAGTAAAAAGAGAAAATAAAATAAATACTATAATTTGTACAAGAATTTACCTCCCCGGCAACGGCGCCAAAAACTTGACACGACCAAAAGATTGATGTCTTCTCCCAAGTGCGGGAGTGTCGAAGTAATAAATAACCCGATAAGACCGGGGTCGAACCACAAGGAGGTTAATTGTATAAATTATAGATAACAATAGTACAACAACAACAACAATAACAATAATAATAATAATAGTGAAGAAGAAGAGGAAGAAGTTGATGAGAACTTTGAGATGGAAGATTAACGTAAGGATTAAACAATGATAACAACAAATGTCAAGGTTAGAGGATCCACTAATGGTATTTCAAACAAGTATAGTATAAACTCTTTTTATTCAATTGGAAACCACACACAAAGGAGGTTCCAATCAGATTATAAATTGTTAACATGATTACATTAGCTATCTTATTCGAATAATGCTAATACTTGTAAATGTTTTCGGGCATTCATGATTATAACTTATGTTAACAACAAATCAAGTTCCTTTCATAGCTCGAGTGTCGGTTATACCATACAAGTATGGGCTATGAAAGTGCCAAGTATTTGTTGTACCAAGTGTTATACAACATAAATCTAGATTAACCATTTAACAAGCAAAGTATTAAAAGTGAACAAGATAACAAATATAAAGCATGTTAGTATCCAACATTAAAGTCCATGTTGAGTTTATATTATACTTATCCTTACACCATTAGTGTAACCTTTTCACCTTGACATAATTAACTTAGCTAGACATAATGAAAGAAAGAAACATAAATAAACAAGATAAGAACATAAGTAAGATAAAAGTTAACTAAGTAAAGGAAAGGAAGTGAAAGGCATAAACTTGATATTAATGAAAGCAAAGCATAAGCAATACAAAGAGAGAAAGCAAGAGCATGATCTTGATCTGAATACCAAGATGCCTAAATACATGGCAAATGCCTCCTTTTATAGGCCAAAATTCGGAACTATTGATTTGTTGACTAATTGATGAATGAGTGGCCACATCTTGACTTGATGACAATTCTTATCTTCTTGTCTGCCAAAAACGTCATTGATAACGTCATAATTTGAACAGAGACTTCAATCATGAAAGTTCTAGGAAATTGTATCATCTTTCCAGGGTAAAACTTTGAGATCATTTGGACTTCTAGAACTCGAGATATGGGCTGAACACTGAACAGTGTCTGGGCTGCAGGACAGATTCGGACTTCTTCTTTGTTGCTACAATTTGGACTTGAAAACGGCCTTCTTAAATCTTGGACTCCTCATGAAAGTTGTAGGCCTATGTCTCAGCTTTCCATCCATATAAGGTAGACCTAAATCCGAGATCTACAACTCCAGATATGACCCGATTACCAAACGGTGTTCCAGTTTGGACTGCACCAACATCTCTTTTCTAAGTTTGGCCATCTCTTTGTCCTTTCAATTTCAGTACTTCAACTCATCAATCAATTCTTTCATTTATGTGATAGGCCTGCATTTAAGATGAAAATTTACCATAAATTAAAGGTATCTTATATTATTAGATATGTTATTATAAAACATGCTTTAGTTAAGGAGTTATTGATACTTCAAGTGCAAAATGATGATATAAAACCTTGATAAAAATACACTTTTAAGTACTAATCAGGATACTTTAAGGATAGTTTAAGTTTTTAAAATTATAAAAATAATTTAAAAAAAAAGTAAGTATGATTTCAGTTTAAGAAATTTGAAAGTTAGTATAAATATTTCAAAATTAAAAAAATAATTAAAAAACAAAGTCAATAGGATTTCTGTTTAGAATACTTGAAGGAGAGTTTAAAAGTTTTAAAATTATAAAAAAATATAAGTAGGATTTCTATTTAGGATACTTGAAAGATAGTTTAAATGTTTTAAAATTATAAAAATAATTAAAAAAACAAAGTTACCAGTATTTCTCTTTATGATACTTGAAGGATAATTTAAATGTTTTAAAATTATAAAAATAACTTATAAAACAAAAGTAATTACGATTTGAGTTTAGGAAATTCAAAGATAGTATAAATATTTTAAAATTTTAAAAATAAATTTTTTAAAAAAAGTAAGTAGGATTTCTCTTTAGGAAACTTGGATAATAGTTTAAATGTTTTAAAATTATAAAAATCAGTAATAAAAAAAAGTAAGTAGTATTTCTATTTACGATACTTGAAGGATAGTTTAAATGTATTGAAATTATAAAAAAAAAATTCATAAAAAAAAATTGGCTAGGATTTATGTTTAGGATACGTGAAGGGTACTTTAAATATTTTAAAATTATAAATATAATTTTTAAAAAAAAGTAAGTAGGATTTCTGTTTATGGTACTTGAAGGATAGTTTAAATGTTTTAAAATTATAAAAATAATTTATAAAAAAAGGTGAGTAGTATTTCGATTTAAGATACTTGGAAGATAGTTTAAATGTTTTAAAATTATAAAAACAATTTATAAAAAAAATATAAGTAGGATTTCTGTTTAGGATACTTGAAGGATAATTTAAATGTTTTAAAATTATAAAAATAATTAAAAACAAAGTTACTTGTATTTCTTTTTAGGATACTTTTAGGATATTTTAAATGTTTTAAAATTATAAAAATAATTTATAAAACAAAAGTTAGTAGGATTTCTGTTTATGATACTTAAAGGATAGTTTAAATGTTTTAAAACTATAAAAATAATTTATATACAAAAAAGCAAGTAGTATTTCTGTTTATAATACTTGGAGGATAGTTTAAATTTTTTAAAATTAAAAAAATAATTTTAAAAAAACTAAGTGGGATTTATGTTTATGATACTTAAAGGATAGTTTAAATGTTTTAAAATAAAAAAATAATTTATAAAAAAATATAAGTTCGATTTCTATTTAGGATACTTGAAAGATAGTTTAAATGTTTTAAAATTATAAAAACAATTTAAAAAAAAAAGTAAGTACGATTTCTGTTTACAAAATTTGAATGATAGTATAAATGTTATAAAACAATAAAAATAATTTAAAAAAAAACTTACTAGGCTTTCTGTTTAGGATAGTTGAAAAATAGTTCAAACGTTTCAGAATTATAAAAATAATTGAAAAACAATTTTTAGGATTTCTGTTTAGGATACTTGAAGTATAATTTAAATGTTTTAAAATTATAAAAAAAATTAAAAAAAAGTTCTAGGATTTCTGTTTAGGATACTTGAAGGATAGTTCAAATGTATTAGAATTATAAAAATAATTGAAAAACAATTACTAGGATTTCTGTTTAGGATACTTCAACGATAGTTTAAATATTTTAAAATTAAAAAAAAAATTCAAAAAAAAATTAATAGGATTCTGTTTAGGATACTTGAAGGATAGTTTAAATGTTTTAAAATTATAAAAATATTTTTTGAAAAACAAAGTAACTTGGATTTCTATTTAGGATACTTGAAGGATAGTTTAAATGTTTTCAAATTTTAAAAATAATTAAAAAATATTTCAAGGATTTTTGTTTAGGATACTTGAACGATAGTTTAAATATATTAAAATAATAAAAATAATTCATAAAAAAAATATGTAGAATTTCTGTTTAAGAAATTTAAAAGATAGTATAAATGTTATAGAATTATAAAAAAAAAATTTAAAAAAAGTTACTAAGATTTCTATTCAGGATACTTGAAGAATAGTTTAAATGTTTAAAAATTATAAAAATAATTTATAAAAAAACGTAGGCAGGATTTCTGTTTATGAATCATGATTAATAGTTTAAATGTTTTAAAATTAAAAAAATAAAAAAATATTACTACAATTTCTGTTTAGTATACTTGAAAGATAGTTTAATAGTTTTAAAATTATAAAAATAGTTTTAAGAAAGTAAGTATGATTTCAGTTTTTAAAATTCAAAATTAGAATAAATATTTTAAAATTATAAAATTAATTTAAAAAACAAAGTAACTAGGATTTCTATTTAGGATACTTAAAGGATAATTTAAATATTTTAAAATTAAAAAACAAATTAAAAAAAAATTACTAGGATACTTGAAAGATAGTTTAAATGTTTTAAAATTATAAAAAAAATTACAAAAAAAAAATTACTGTAATTTCTGTTTAGGGTACATGAAAGATAGTTTAAATATTTTAAAATTATAAAATAATTTATATAAAAAGTAAGTAGGATTTCTGTTTAAGATACTTTAAAGATAATATAAATGATTTAAAATTATAAAAATAATTTATAAAACAAACGTAAGTAGGATTTCTGTTTAGGATATTTGGAAGATAGTTTAAATGTTTTAAAATTATAAAAATAATTTATAAAAACATATAACTAGTATTTCTGTTTAGAATACTTGAAGGATAGTTTAAATGTTTTAAAATTATAAAAATAATTAAAAACAAATTACTAGTATTTCTGTTTAGGGTATATGAAGGATAGTTTAAATCTTTAAAAATTATAAAATAATTTATATATAAAACAATAAGTAGGATTTCTGTTTAGGATATTTCAAAGATAATATAAATGTTTTAAAATTATAAAAACAATTTATAAAACAAAAATAAGTAGGATTTCTGTTTAGAAAACTTGAAAGATAGCTTAAATGTTTTAAAATTATTAATATAATTAACTAAAAAGTTACTAGTATTTCTGTTTAAGATACTTGTAGAATAGTTTAAATGTTTTAAAATTATAAAAAAAATTACATAAAAAATATTGATTAGGATTTCTGTTTAGGATACTTGAAGGATAGTTTAAATATTTTAAAATTATAAAAATAATTTATAAAAAAAACGTAAGTAGGATTTCTGTTTAAGAATCTTGATTAATAGTTTAAATGTTTTGAAATTATAAAAAAAAATAAAAAAATGTTACTACAATTCCAGTTTAGGATACTTGAAAGATAGTTTAAAGATTTTAAAATTATAAAAATAGTTTTAAGAAAAGTAAGTAGGATTTCTATTTAGAAAATTCAAAGATAGTATAAATATTTTAAAATTATAAAAATAATTTAAAAAACAAAGTAACTAGGATTTCTATTTAGGATAATTGAAAGATAGTTTAAATGTTTTAAAATTATAAAAAAAAAATTACATAAAAACAATTGACTAGGATTTCTATTTCGGATACTTGAAGGATAGTTTAAATGTTTTAAAATTATAAAAATAATTTATATTAAAAAAATCAATAGTATTTCTGTTTAGGATACTTGAAGGATAGTTTAAATGTTTTAAAATTGTAAAATAATAAAAAAAAAGTTAGTAGGATTTCTGTTTAAAATACTAGGAAGATAGCTTAAATGTTTTAAAATTATTAATATAGTTAACTAAAAAGTTACTAGTATTTCTGTTTAATATACTTGAAGAATAGTTTAAACGTTTTAAAATTAAAAAAAAATCATTAAAAAAATTGATTAGGATTTCTGTTTAGGATACTTGAAGGATAGTTTAAATGTTTTAAAATTATAAAAATAATTTATAAAAAAAACGTAAGTAGGATTTCTGTTTATGAAATTTGAAAGATAGTATAAATGTTATAAAATTATAAAAATCATTTTTTAAAAAAAGTTAATAGGATTTCTGTTTAGGATAATTGAAGGATAGTTCAAATGTTTTATAATTATAAAAATAATTGAAAAACAATTACTAGGATTTCTGTTTAGGATACTTGTAGGATAGTTTAAATGTTTTAAAATTATAAAAATAATTTTTAAAAACAAAATAAATCGGATTTCTATTTAGGATACTTGAATGATAGTTTAAATGTTTTCAAATTATAAAAATCATTAAAAAATATTTCTAGAAGTTCTGTTTAGAATACTTGAACGATAGTTTAAATGTATTAAAATAATAAAAATAATTTATAAAAAAAAAGTATGTAGGATTTCTATTTAGGAAATTTGAAAAATAGTATAAATGTTATTAAATTATAAAATAATTAAAAAACAAAGTCACGTGGATTTCTGTTTAGGATACTTGAAAGATAGTTTAAATGTTTTAAAATTATAAAAATAACTTTTAAAAAACAAAATAAATAGGATTTCTTTTTAGGATACTTGAATGATAGTTTAAATGTTTTCAAATTATAAAAATAATTAAAAAATATTTCAAGGAATTCTGTTTAGGATACTTGAACGATAGTTTAAATGTATTAAAATAATAAAAATAATTTATATAAAAAAAAGTATGTACGATTTCTGTTTAGAAAATTTGGAAGATAGTATAAATGTTATAAAATTATTAAATATTTAAAAAACAAAGTCACTTGGATTTCATTTTAGGATACTTGGAAGATAGTTTAAATGTTTTAAAATTATAAAAATATTTTATATAAAAAAAAGTAACTATTATTTCTGTTTACAATACTTGAAGGATAATTTAAATGTTTAAAATTATAAAATAATTAAAAAACAAAGTCACTTGGATTTCTGTTTAGGATAATTGGAAGATAGTTTAAATGTTTTAAAATTATAAAAAAACTTTATAAAAAAAATAACTATTATTTCTGTTTACAATACTTGTAGGATAGCTTAAATGTTTTAAAATTTTAAAAATAATTCATAAAGCAAATGTAAATAGGATTTATGTTTAGGAAACTTGAAAGATAGTTTAAATATTTTAAAATTATTAAAATAATTAAAAACAAAGTTACTAGGATTTCTGTTTAGGATATTTGAACGATAGTTTAAATGTATTAAAATAATAAAAATAATTAATAAAAAAAAGGTATGTAGGATTTCTGTTTATGAAATTTGAAAGATAGTATAAATGTTATAAAATTGTAAAAATATTTTTTTTTAAAAGCTACTAGGTTTCTGTTTAGGATAGTTGAAGGATAGTTCAAATTTTTTATAATTATTAAAATAATTAAAAACAAATTACTAGGATTTCTGTTTAGGATACTTGAACGATCGTTTAAATGTATTAAAATAATAAAAATAACTAATAAAAAAAGGTATGTAGGATTTCTGTTTATGAAATTTGAAAGATAGTATAAATGTTATAAAATTATAAAAATAATTTTTAAAAAAATGTTACTAGGTTCCTGTTTAAGATAGTTGAAGGATAATTCAAATGTTTTATAATTATTAAAATAATTAAAAACTAACTTACTAGGATTTCTGTTTAGGATACTTGAACGATAGTTTAAATGTATTAAAATAATAAAAATAATTAATAAAAAAAAGGTATGTAGGATTTTTGTTTATGAAATTTGAAAGATAGTATAATTGTTATAAAATTATAAAAATAATTTTTAAAAAAAAGATACTAGGTTTGTTTAGGATAGTTGAAGAATAGTTCAAATATTTTATAATTATTAAAATAATTAAAAACTAAGTTACTAGGATTTCTGTTTAGGATACTTGAACGATAGTTTAAATGTATTAAAATAATAAAAATAACTGATAAAAAAAGGTATGTTGGATTTTTATGAAATTTGAAAGATAGTATAAATGTTATAAAATTATAAAAATAATTTTTTTAAAAAAAGTTACAAGGATTTCAATTTAGGATAGTTGAAGGATAGTTCAAATGTTTTATAATTATAAAAATAATTGAAAAACAATTACTGGGATTTCTGTTTAGGATACTTTAATGATAGTTTAAATGTTTTAAAATTATAAAAAAAAATTAAAAAAAATTATTAGGATTTCTGTTTAGGATACTTGAAAGATAGTTTAAATGTTTTAAAATTATGAAAATAATTTTTAAAAAACAAAATAAATAGGATTTCTATTTAGGATACTTGAATGAAAGTTTAAATGTTTTCAAATTATAAAAATAATTAAAAAATATTTCTAGGATTTACGTTTAGGATACTTGAGCGATCGTTTAAATGTATTAAAATAATAAAAATAATTTGTAAAAAAAATGTATGTACGATTTCTATTTAGAAAATTTCAAAGATAGTATAAATGTTATAAAATTTTAAAATAATTAAAAAACAAAGTCACTTGGATTTAGTTTAGGACACTTGGAAGATAGTTTAAATATTTTAAAATTGTAAAAATAATTTTTTAAAAATAAAATAAATAGGATTTCTCTTCAGGATACTTGAATGATAGTTTAAATGTTTTCAAATTATAAAAATAATTAAAAAATATTTCAAGGATTTCTGTTTAGGATACTTTAACGATAGTTTAAATGTATTAAAATAATAAAAATAATTAATAAAAAAAAGGTATGTAGGATTTCTGTTTAGAAAATTTGAAAGATAGTATAAATGTTATAAAATTATAAAATAATTAAAAAACAAAGTCACTTGGATTTGTGTTTAGGATACTTGGAAGATAGTTTAAATGTTTTAAAATAATAAAAATAATTTATTAAACAAAAGTAAATAGGAATTATGTTTAGAAAACTTGAAAGATAGTTTAAATGTTTTATAATTATTAAAATAATTAAACACTAAGTTACTAGGATTTGTTTAGGATACTTGAACGATAGTTTAAATGTATTAAAATAATAAAAATAATTAATAAAAAAAAGGTATGTAGGATTTATTTATGAAATTTGAAAGATAGTATAATTGTTATAAAATTATAAAAATAATTTTTAAAAAAATGTACTAGATTTAGTTTAGGATAGTTGAAGGATAGTTCAAATGTTTTATAATTATTAAAATAATTAAAAACAAATTTACTAGGATTTCTGTTTAGGATACTTGAACGATCGTTTAAATGTATTAAAATAATAAAAATAACTAATAAAAAAAAGGTATGTAGGATTTCTGTTTATGAAATTTGAAAGATAGTATAAATGTTATAAAATTATAAAAAAGTTACTAGGATTTGTTTAAGATAGTTGAAGGATAGTTCAAATGTTTTATAATTATAAAAATAATTGAAAAACAATTAGTAGGATTTGTTTAGGATACTTTAATGATAGTTTAAATGTTTTAAAGTTATAAAAAACATTAAAAACAATTATTAGGATTTCTGTTTAGGATACTTGAAAGATAGTTTAAATGTTTAAAATTATAAAAATAATTTCAAAAAAACAAAATAAATAGGATTTCTATTTAGGATATTTGAATGATAGTTTAAATGTTTTCAAATTATAAAAATAATTAAAAACTATTTCTAAGATTTACGTTTATGATACATGAGCGATAGTTTAAATGTATTAAAATAATAAAAATAATTTATAAAAAAATATGTACGATTTCGTTTAGAAAATTTGAAAGATAGTATAAATGTTATAAAATTATAAAATAATTAAAAAACAAAGTCACTTGGATTTGTGTTTAGGATACTTGGAAGATAGTTTAAATGTTTTAAAATAATAAAAAATAATTTATTAAACAAAAGTAAACAGGAATTACTTTTTAGAAAACTTGAAAGATAGTTTAAATGTTTTATAATTATTAAAATAATTAAAAACTAAGTTACTAGGATTTTGTTTAGGATACTTGAGCGATAGTTTAAATGTATTAAAATAATAAAAATAATTAATAAAAAAAAGGTATGTAGGATTTCTGTTTATGAAATTTGAAAGATAGTATAATTGTTATAAAATTATAAAAATAATTTTTTAAAAAAAGGTACTAGATTTCATTGTTTAGGATAGTTGAAGGATAGTTCAAATGTTTTATAATTATTAAAATAATTAAAAACAAATTTACTAGGATTTGCTTTAGGATACTTGAAGCGATCGTTTAAATGTATTAAAATAATAAAAATAACTAATAAAAAAAAGGTATGTAGGATTTATTGTTTATGAAATTTGAAA
Organism: Populus x sibirica; assembly: GCA_019202695.1. Classification (NCBI taxonomy): domain Eukaryota; kingdom Viridiplantae; phylum Streptophyta; class Magnoliopsida; order Malpighiales; family Salicaceae; genus Populus; species Populus x sibirica. The sequence goes on from JAGMVL010002212.1 coordinate 82,280, forward strand.
GATAGTATAAATGTTATAAAATTATAAAAAAGTTACTAGGATTTTGTTTAAGATAGTTGAAGGATAGTTCAAATGTTTTATAATTATAAAAATAATTGAAAAACAATTAGTAGGATTTTGTTTAGGATACTTTAATGATAGTTTAAAAGTTTTAAAGTTATAAAAAACATTAAAAACAATTATTAGGATTTGTTTTAGGATACTTGAAAGATAGTTTAAATGTTTAAAATTATAAAAATAATTTCAAAAAAACAAATAAATAGGATTTCTATTTAGGATATTTGAATGATAGTTTAAATGTTTTCAAATTATAAAAATAATTAAAAAATATTTATAAGATTTATTTTATGATACATGAACGATAGTTTAAATGTATTAAAATAATAAAAATAATTTATAAAAAAAAATATGTTCTATTTCTGTTTAAAAAATTTGAAAGATAGTATAAATGTTATAAAATTATAAAATAATTAAAAAACAAAGTCACTTGGATTTCTGTTTAGGATACTTGGAAGATAGTTTAAATGTTTTAAAATAATAAAAATAATTTATTAAACAAAAGTAAATAGGAATTCTGTTTAGAAAACTTGAAAGATAGTTTAAATGTTTTATAATTATTAAAATAATTAAAAACTAAGTTACTAGGATTTGTTTAGAATACTTGAACGATAGTTTAAATGTATTAAAATAATAAAAATAATTAATAAAAAAAAGGTATGTAGGATTTTTGTTTATGAAATTTGAAAGATAGTATAATTGTTATAAAATTATAAAAATAATTTTTAAAAAAAAGGTACTAGATTTCATTTAGGATAGTTGAAGGATAGTTCAAATGTTTTATAATTATTAAAATAATTAAAAACAAATTTACTAGGATTTGTTTCGGATACTTGAACGATCGTTTAAATGTATTAAAATAATAAAAATAACTAATAAAAAAAAGGTATGTAGGATTTTGTTTATGAAATTTGAAAGATAGTATAAATGTTATAAAATTATAAAAAAAGTTACTAGGATTTGTTTAAGATAGTTGAAGGATAGTTCAAATGTTTTATAATTATAAAAATAATTGAAAAACAATTAGTAGGATTTTCTGTTTAGGATACTTTAATGATAGTTTAAATGTTTTAAAGTTATAAAAAACATTAAAAACAATTATTAGGATTTCATTTAGGATACTTGAAAGATAGTTTAAATGTTTAAAATTATAAAAATAATTTCAAAAAAACAAAATAAATAGGATTTCTATTTAGGATATTTGAATGATAGTTTAAATGTTTTCAAATTATAAAAATAATTAAAAACTATTTCTAAGATTTCGTTTATGATACATGAACGATAGTTTAAATGTATTAAAATAATAAAAATAATTTATAAAAAAATATGTACGATTTGTTTAGAAAATTTGAAAGATAGTATAAATGTTATAAAATTATAAAATAATTAAAAAACAAAGTCACTTGGATTTGTGTTTAGGATACTTGGAAGATAGTTTAAATGTTTTAAAATAATAAAAATAATTTATTAAACAAAAGTAAATAGGAATTATTGTTTAGAAAACTTGAAAGATAGTTTAAATGTTTTATAATTATTAAAATAATTAAAAACTAAGTTACTAGGATTTTGTTTAGGATACTTGAACGATAGTTTAAATGTATTAAAATAATAAAAATAATTAATAAAAAAAAGGTATGTAGGATTTTGTTTATGAAATTTGAAAGATAGTATAATTGTTATAAAATTATAAAAATAATTTTTTAAAAAAAGGTACTAGATTTGTTTAGGATAGTTGAAGGATAGTTCAAATGTTTTATAATTATTAAAATAATTAAAAACAAATTTACTAGGATTTGTTTGGATACTTGAACGATCGTTTAAATGTATTAAAATAATAAAAATAACTAATAAAAAAAGGTATGTAGGATTTTTGTTTATGAAATTTAAAAGATAGTATAAATGTTATAAAATTATAAAAAAGTTACTAGGATTTCGTTTAAGATAGTTGAAGGATAGTTCAAATGTTTTATAATTATAAAAATAATTGAAAAACAATTAGTAGGATTTATTTAGGATACTTTAATGATAGTTTAAATGTTTTAAAGTTATAAAAAACATTAAAAACAATTATTAGGATATCGTTTATGATACTTGAAAGATAGTTTAAAAGTTTAAAATTATAAAAATAATTTTAAAAAAACAAAATAAATAGGATTTCTATTTAGGATACTTGAATGATAGTTTAAATGTTTTCAAATTATAAAAATAATTAAAAAATATTTATAAAATTTCGTTTAGGATACATGAACGATAGTTTAAATGTATTAAAATAATAAAAATAATTTATAAAAAATATATGATACGATTTGTTTAGAAAATTTGAAAGATGGTATAAATGTTATAAAATTATAAAATAATTAAAAAACAAAGTCACTTGGATTTGTTTAGGATACTTGGAAGATAGTTTAAATATTTTAAAATTATAAAAATAATTTTTAAAAAAATAAATAGGATTTCTCTTTAGGATACTTGAATGATAGTTTAAATGTTTTCAAATTAAAAAAATAATTAAAAAATATTTCAAGGATTTTTGTTTAGGATACTTGAACGATAGTTTAAATGTATTAAAATAATAAAAATAATTAATAAAAAAAGGGATGTAGGATTTTGTTTATGAAATTTGAAAGATAGTATAATTGTTATAAAATTATAAAAATAGTTTTAAAAAAAGTTACTAGGTTTCTGTTAAGGATAGTTGAAGGATAGTTCAAATGTTTTATAATTATTAAAATAATTAAAAACAAAGTTACTAGGATTTCTGTTTAGGATACTTGAGCGATCGTTTAAATATATTAAAATAATAAAAATGATTAATAAAAAAAGGTATGTAGGATTTATGTTTATGAAATTTGAAAGATAGTATAAATGTTGTAAAATTATAAAAATAATTTTTTAAAAAAAGCTACTAGGTTTCTGTTTAGGATAGTTGAAGGATAGTTCAAATCTTTTATAATTATTAAAATAATTAAAAACAAAGTTACTAGGATTTGTTTGTTTTTGTTACTTGAACGATCGTTTAAATGTATTAAAATAATAAAAATAATTAATAAAAAAAGGTATGTAGAATTTACGCTATGAAATTTGAAAGATAGTATAAATGTTATAAAATTATAAAATAATTAAAAAATAGAGTCACTTGGATTTTGTTTAGGATACTTGGAAGATAGTTTAAATATTTAATAATTATAAAAATAATTTTTAAAAAACAAAAGAAATAGGATTTCTCTTTAGGATACTTGAATGATAGTTTAAATGTTTTCAAATTATAAAAATAATTAAAAAATATTTCAAGAATTTCTGTTTAGGATACTTGAACGATAGTTTAAATGTATTAAAATAATAAAAATAATTTATAAAAAAAAGTATGTACGATTTCTATTTAGAAAATTTGAAAGATAGTATAAATGTTATAAAATTTTAAAATAATTAAAAAACAAAGTCACTTGGATTTGTTTAGGACACTTGGAAGATAGTTTAAATATTTTAAAATTGTAAAAATAATTTTTTAAAAATAAAATAAATAGGATTTCTCTTGGGGATACTTGAATGATAGTTTAAATGTTTTCAAATTATAAAAATAATTAAAAAATATTTCAAGGATTTCTGTTTAGGATACTTTAACGATAGTTTAAATGTATTAAAATAATAAAAATAATTAATAAAAAAAAGGTATGTAGGATTTCAGTTTAGAAAATTTGAAAGATAGTATAAATGTTATAAAATTATAAAATAATTAAAAAACAAAGTCACTTGGATTTGTGTTTAGGATACTTGGAAGATAGTTTAAATGTTTTAAAATAATAAAAATAATTTATTAAACAAAAGTAAATAGGAATTCTGTTTAGAAAACTTGAAAGATAGTTTAAATGTTTTATAATTATTAAAATAATTAAAAACTAAGTTACTAGGATTTCTGTTTAGGATACTTGAACGATAGTTTAAATGTATTAAAATAATAAAAATAATTAATAAAAAAAAAGGTATGTAGGATTTGTTTATGAAATTTGAAAGATAGTATAATTGTTATAAAATTATAAAAATAATTTTTAAAAAAAGGTACTAGATTTCTGTTTAGGATAGTTGAAGGATAGTTCAAATGTTTTATAATTATTAAAATAATTAAAAACAAATTTACTAGGATTTCTGTTTCGGATACTTGAACGATCGTTTAAATGTATTAAAATAATAAAAATAACTAATAAAAAAAAGGTATGTAGGATTTTCGTTTATGAAATTTGAAAGATAGTATAAATGTTATAAAATTATAAAAAAGTTACTAGGATTTCTGTTTAAGATAGTTGAAGGATAGTTCAAATGTTTTATAATTATAAAAATAATTGAAAAACAATTAGTAGGATTTCTGTTTAGGATACTTTAATGATAGTTTAAATGTTTTAAAGTTATAAAAAACATTAAAAACAATTATTAGGATTTTGTTTAGGATACTTGAAAGATAGTTTAAATGTTTAAAATTATAAAAATAATTTCAAAAAAACAAAATAAATAGGATTTCTATTTAGGATATTTGAATGATAGTTTAAATGTTTTCAAATTATAAAAATAATTAAAAACTATTTCTAAGATTTCGTTTATGATACATGAACGATAGTTTAAATGTATTAAAATAATAAAAATAATTTATAAAAAAATATGTACGATTTCTGTTTAGAAAATTTGAAAGATAGTATAAATGTTATAAAATTATAAAATAATTAAAAAACAAAGTCACTTGGATTTGTGTTTAGGATACTTGGAAGATAGTTTAAATGTTTTAAAATAATAAAAATAATTTATTAAACAAAAGTAAATAGGAATTCTGTTTAGAAAACTTGAAAGATAGTTTAAATGTTTTATAATTATTAAAATAATTAAAAACTAAGTTACTAGGATTTCTGTTTAGGATACTTGAACGATAGTTTAAATGTATTAAAATAATAAAAATAATTAATAAAAAAAGGTATGTAGGATTTCTGTTTATGAAATTTGAAAGATAGTATAATTGTTATAAAATTATAAAAATAATTTTTTAAAAAAAGGTACTAGATTTCTGTTTAGGATAGTTGAAGGATAGTTCAAATGTTTTATAATTATTAAAATAATTAAAAACAAATTTACTAGGATTTCTGTTTAGGATACTTGAACGATCGTTTAAATGTATTAAAATAATAAAAATAACTAATAAAAAAAGGTATGTAGGATTTTTGTTTATGAAATTTAAAAGATAGTATAAATGTTATAAAATTATAAAAAAGTTACTAGGATTTCGTTTAAGATAGTTGAAGGATAGTTCAAATGTTTTATAATTATAAAAATAATTGAAAAACAATTAGTAGGATTTCTGTTTAGGATACTTTAATGATAGTTTAAATGTTTTAAAGTTATAAAAAACATTAAAAACAATTATTAGGATATCTGTTTATGATACTTGAAAGATAGTTTAAAAGTTTAAAATTATAAAAATAATTTTAAAAAAACAAAATAAATAGGATTTCTATTTAGGATACTTGAATGATAGTTTAAATGTTTTCAAATTATAAAAATAATTAAAAAATATTTATAAAATTTCTGTTTAGGATACATGAACGATAGTTTAAATGTATTAAAATAATAAAAATAATTTATAAAAAATATATGTACGATTTCTGTTTAGAAAATTTGAAAGATGGTATAAATGTTATAAAATTATAAAATAATTAAAAAACAAAGTCACTTGGATTTCTGTTTAGGATACTTGGAAGATAGTTTAAATATTTTAAAATTATAAAAATAATTTTTAAAAAAAAATAAATAGGATTTCTCTTTAGGATACTTGAATGATAGTTTAAATGTTTTCAAATTATAAAAATAATTAAAAAATATTTCAAGGATTTCTGTTTAGGATACTTTAACGATAGTTTAAATGTATTAAAATAATAAAAATAATTAATAAAAAAAAAGGTATGTAGGATTTCAGTTTAGAAAATTTGAAAGATAGTATAAATGTTATAAAATTATAAAATAATTAAAAAACAAAGTCACTTGGATTTGTGTTTAGGATACTTGGAAGATAGTTTAAATGTTTTAAAATAATAAAAATAATTTATTAAACAAAAGTAAATAGGAATTCCGTTTAGAAAACTTGAAAGATAGTTTAAATGTTTTATAATTATTAAAATAATTAAAAACTAAGTTACTAGGATTTCTGTTTAGGATACTTGAACGATAGTTTAAATGTATTAAAATAATAAAAATAATTAATAAAAAAAAGGTATGTAGGATTTCTGTTTATGAAATTTGAAAGATAGTATAATTGTTATAAAATTATAAAAATAATTTTTAAAAAAAGGTACTAGATTTCTGTTTAGGATAGTTGAAGGATAGTTCAAATGTTTTATAATTATTAAAATAATTAAAAACAAATTTACTAGGATTTCTGTTTCGGATACTTGAACGATCGTTTAAATGTATTAAAATAATAAAAATAACTAATAAAAAAAAGGTATGTAGGATGTTTATGAAATTTGAAAGATAGTATAAATGTTATAAAATTATAAAAAAGTTACTAGGATCTGTTTAAGATAGTTGAAGGATAGTTCAAATGTTTTATAATTATAAAAATAATTGAAAAACAATTAGTAGGATTTCTGTTTAGGATACTTTAATGATAGTTTAAATGTTTTAAAGTTATAAAAAACATTAAAAACAATTATTAGGATTTCTGTTTAGGATACTTGAAAGATAGTTTAAATGTTTAAAATTATAAAAATAATTTCAAAAAAACAAAATAAATAGGATTTCTATTTAGGATATTTGAATGATAGTTTAAATGTTTTCAAATTATAAAAATAATTAAAAACTATTTCTAAGATTTCTGTTTATGATACATGAACGATAGTTTAAATGTATTAAAATAATAAAAATAATTTATAAAAAAATATGTACGATTTCTGTTTAGAAAATTTGAAAGATAGTATAAATGTTATAAAATTATAAAATAATTAAAAAACAAAGTCACTTGGATTTGTGTTTAGGATACTTGGAAGATAGTTTAAATGTTTTAAAATAATAAAAATAATTTATTAAACAAAAGTAAATAGGAATTCTGTTTAGAAAACTTGAAAGATAGTTTAAATGTTTTATAATTATTAAAATAATTAAAAACTAAGTTACTAGGATTTCTGTTTAGGATACTTGAACGATAGTTTAAATGTATTAAAATAATAAAAATAATTAATAAAAAAAAGGTATGTAGGATTTCTTTTATGAAATTTGAAAGATAGTATAATTGTTATAAAATTATAAAAATAATTTTTTAAAAAAAGGTACTAGATTTTGTTTAGGATAGTTGAAGGATAGTTCAAATGTTTTATAATTATTAAAATAATTAAAAACAAATTTACTAGGATTTCTGTTTCGGATACTTGAACGATCGTTTAAATGTATTAAAATAATAAAAATAACTAATAAAAAAAAGGTATGTAGGATTTTTGTTTATGAAATTTAAAAGATAGTATAAATGTTATAAAATTATAAAAAAGTTACTAGGATTTCTGTTTAAGATAGTTGAAGGATAGTTCAAATGTTTTATAATTATAAAAATAATTGAAAAACAATTAGTAGGATTTCTGTTTAGGATACTTTAATGATAGTTTAAATGTTTTAAAGTTATAAAAAACATTAAAAACAATTATTAGGATATCTGTTTATGATACTTGAAAGATAGTTTAAAAGTTTAAAATTATAAAAATAATTTTAAAAAAACAAAATAAATAGGATTTCTATTTAGGATACTTGAATGATAGTTTAAATGTTTTCAAATTATAAAAATAATTAAAAAATATTTATAAAATTTCTGTTTAGGATACATGAACGATAGTTTAAATGTATTAAAATAATAAAAATAATTTATAAAAAATATATGTACGATTTCTGTTTAGAAAATTTGAAAGATGGTATAAATGTTATAAAATTATAAAATAATTAAAAAACAAAGTCACTTGTATTTCTGTTTAGGATACTTGGAAGATAGTTTAAATATTTTAAAATTATAAAAATAATTTTTAAAAAAAATAAATAGGATTTCTCTTTAGGATACTTGAATGATAGTTTAAATGTTTTCAAATTAAAAAAATAATTAAAAAATATTTCAAGGATTTCTGATTTAGGATACTTGAACGATAGTTTAAATGTATTAAAATAATAAAAATAATTAATAAAAAAAGGGATGTAGGATTTTGTTTATGAAATTTGAAAGATAGTATAATTGTTATAAAATTATAAAAATAGTTTTAAAAAAAGTTACTAGGTTTTGTTAAGGATAGTTGAAGGATAGTTCAAATGTTTTATAATTATTAAAATAATTAAAAACAAAGTTACTAGGATTTCTGTTTAGGATACTTGAACGATCGTTTAAATATATTAAAATAATAAAAATGATTAATAAAAAAAGGTATGTAGGATTTATGTTTATGAAATTTGAAAGATAGTATAAATGTTGTAAAATTATAAAAATAATTTTTAAAAAAAGCTACTAGGTTTTGTTTAGGATAGTTGAAGGATAGTTCAAATCTTTTATAATTATTAAAATAATTAAAAACAAAGTTACTAGGATTTTGTTTTTGTTACTTGAACGATCGTTTAAATGTATTAAAATAATAAAAATAACTAATAAAAAAATGGTATGTAGAATTTCTGCTTATGAAATTTGAAAGATAGTATAAATGTTATAAAATTATAAAATAATTTAAAAATAGAGTCACTTGGATTTCTGTTTAGGATACTTGGAAGATAGTTTAAATATTTAATAATTATAAAAATAATTTTTAAAAAACAAAAGAAATAGGATTTCTCTTTAGGATACTTGAATGATAGTTTAAATGTTTTCAAATTATAAAAATAATTAAAAAAATATTTCAAGAATTTTGTTTAGGATACTTGAACGATAGTTTAAATGTATTAAAATAATAAAAATAATTTATAAAAAAAAGTATACGATTTCTATTTAGAAAATTTGAAAGATAGTATAAATGTTATAAAATTATAAAATAATTAAAAAACAAAGTCACTTGGATTTGTTTAGGATACTTGGAAGATAGTTTAAATGTTTTAAAATTATAAAAATAGTTTATTAAACAAAAGTAAATAGGAATTCTGTTTAGAAAACTTGAAAGATAGTTTAAATATTTAAAATAATTAAAAACAAAGTTACTAGGATTTCTGTTTAGGATATTTGATCGATAGTTTAAATGTATTAAAATAATAAAAATAATTAATAAAAAAAGGTATGTAGGATTTCTTTTTATGAAATTTGAAAGATAGTATAATCGTTATAAAATTATAAAAATAATTTTTTAAAAAAAAGTTACTAGGTTTTTGTTTAGGATAGTTGAAAGATAGTTCAAATGTTTTATAATTATAAAAATAGTTGAAAAAAAATTACGAAGATTTCTGTTTAGGATACTTTAATGATAGTTTAAATGTTTTAAAATTATAAAAAACATTAAAAAAATTATTAGGATTTACGTTTATGATACTTGAAAGATAGTTTAAATGTTTTAAAATAATAAAAATAACTATTAAAAAAAAGGTATGTAGGATTTCTTTTTATGAAATTTGAAAGATAGTATAATCGTTATAAAATTATAAAAATAATTTTTTTAAAAAAATTTACTAGGTTTGTTTAGGATAGTTGAAGGATAGTTCAAATATTTTATAATTATAAAAATAGTTGAAAAACAATTACTAAGATTTGTTTAGGATACTTTAATGATAGTTTAAATGTTTTAAAATTATAAAAAACATTAAAAAAATTATTAGGATTTCTGTTTATGATACTTGAAAGATAATTTAAATGTTTTAAAATTATAAAAATAATTTTTAAAAAAAAAGGTACTACGATTTCTATTTAGGATAGTTGAAGGATAGTTCAAATGTTTTATAATTATTAAAATAATTAAAAACTAAGTTAATAGGATTTCTGTTTAGGATACTTGAACGATAGTTTAAATGTTTTAAAATAATAAAAATAATTTAAAAAAAAAAATATGTAGGATTTCTGTTTAGAAAATTTGAAAGATAGTATAAATGTTATAAAATTATAAAATAATTAAAAAACAAAGTCACTTGGATTTTGTTTAGGATACTTGGAAGATAGTTTAAATGTTTTAAAATTATAAAAATAATTTTTAAAAAACAAAATAAATAGGATTTCTCTTTAGGATACTTGAAGGATAGTTTAAATGTTTTCAAATTATAAAAATAATTAAAAAATATTTCAAGGATTTGTTTAGGATACTTGAAAGATAGTTTAAATGTTTTAAAATTATAAAAATACTTTTTTAAAAAAAAGTTACTACGATTTCTATTTATAATAGTTGAAGGATAGTTTAAATGTTTTCAAATTATAAAAATAATTAAAAAATATTTCTAAGATTTTGTTTATGATACATGAACGATAGTTTAAATGTATTAAAATAATAAAAATAATTTATATAAAAAAATATGTACGATTTCTGTTTAGAAAATTTGAAAGATAGTATAAATGTTATAAAATTATAAAATAATTACAAAACAAAGTCACTTGGATTTGTGTTTAGGATACTTGGAAGATAGTTTAAATGTTTTAAAATAATAAAAATAATTTATTAAAAAAAGTAAATAGGAATTACGTTTAGAAAACTTGAAAGATAGTTTAAATGTTTTATAATTATAAAAATAATTAAAAACTAAGTTACTAGGATTTCTGTTTAGGATACTTGAACGATAGTTTAAATGTATTAAAATAATAAAAATAATTAATAAAAAAAGGTATGTAGGATTTCTGTTTATGAAATTTGAAAGATAGTATAATTGTTATAAAATTATAAAAATAATTTTTTAAAAAAAGGTACTAGGTTTCTGTTTAGGATAGTTGAAGGATAGTTCAAATGTTTTATAATTATTAAAATAATTAAAAACAAAGTTACTAGGATTTGTTTAGGATACTTGAACGATCGTTTAAATATATTAAAATAATAAAAATGACTAATAAAAAAGCTTATGTAGGATTTCTGTTTATGAAATTTGAAAGATAGTATAAATGTTATAAAATTATAAAAACGTTACTAGGATTTTGTTTAAGATAGTTGAAGGATAGTTCAAATGTTTTATAATTATAAAAATAATTGAAAAACAATTAGGAGGATTTCTGTTTAGGATACTTTAATGATAGTTTAAATGTTTTAAAATTATAAAAAACATTAAAAACAATTATTAGGATATCTGTTTATGATACTTGAAAGATAGTTTAAAAGTTTAAAATTATAAAAATAATTTTAAAAAAACAAAATAAATAGGATTTCTATTTAGGATACTTGAATGATAGTTTAAATGTTTTCAAATTATAAAAATAATTAAAAAATATTTATAAAATTTCTGTTTAGGATACATGAGCGATAGTTTAAATGTATTAAAATAATAAAAATAATTTATAAAAAATATATGTACGATTTCTGTTTAGGATACATACGTGTTTTTGTATTTGGTAAAGGAATCACCAGATGAGATTCCAAGTTTTTGGGGTTAAAGGAGATCACCGAAGGGATCTCGAGATGACTAAATTTTGATCATAGTTTTTGGGTTAAGGAGGATTATTGTAAGGACAAAGTTTCGAGCAATCGAGCTCCGACTAAATCGGTTCGGGAGCTCAGTTTTGGGTTTATCTTTATAAAACTTATGCGCAAAACCCCCGCTCCGTAAGCATTATAAAGAGGGGGCATCTGTTGTAACCCATTTTTGGGTCCCCACAAAATATATATGAAAAATATATATATAGCCAAAGGAGGTTAGAAAATAACAGGAGGCGGAAGCGCTCAAGCAAATGGTCGGAAAAATCGGTCAAGGAGGTTAAAAATACAAAGATTGGATTTTTGACAGTATATTCTTGAAGGATGAGAGCCATGTTGAGAAGGAAATTTGAATTTTGAGGAGAAAAGCCCAAGTTTGGATGTTTATAGACTTAATTGGATTTTTAATTGATTTTATAGGGATTTGATTGCAAGAAAATTGATTTTTTAAGTCAATTTGGGCTTTAATTAGAAGAAATATATTTTATAGGGGCTAAAATATATTTTTTTAGGAATTTATTAAGTCAAATCAGGGGCTTAATTGCATAAATATTGAAGTTTAAGGGCCAATTAGGGACTTAATTGAAGAAATCCGAAACCAGGGACCAAATTGGAGAAGGCGCGCAAGTAGGGGGGTTGGAATTAATTGATTCGGGGGCCTAATTGAAGAAATTGGAAGTTATTTGATCAATTGAGGGCTCAATTGCATAATTCGAGACCAAGGACTAAAGTGAAAAACGCGGCCAACTATGGGGGCGAAGACCGAAATTCGGCAGGGATGCAATTGAAGGGACAAAAGATGATTGAGGGTGATTTGGACTTTGGCGCATTCTCGGCGCCACATTTAAATGAAACGGCGCGTTTTCTCCAAAACGACGCCGTTTCATATATTAAAAAAAAAAAAAAAAAAAAAAAAAAAAAAAAGAACAGAACGGTGTCGTTTTGAACGACATGTTCATCTTTCTTCTTCCCCCGAACAGGCAGGCGGGGAAGAAGGAAAAAATGTTGCTTTTTTTTGAATTTTTTTGGCCCGGCCCCCTCTCTTTCTCTCGCCTGGAGCCCACCGACCGAACACAATGGCCGACCACCCACCGCGCACCACCCACCGAACCTCGACGGCCACGCCCATGGCCGACCCTGGCTGTTACCCATGAGAGCCGAAAAGAGCCACTCACTTGGCTCTATAAATAACACCGACCCAGTGCAAGAAGGGGGAGGAGAAAAAACCCGGAAGAGGGAGAAGGGACCCGAAAGAGTGAGAAAGAAAAACAGAGGGGAAGAAGAACGGAAAAAACGAGAGGAAAGAAAAACGAGAGGAGAAGAAAAAGGCGAAAAAAAAAAAAAAAAAAAAAGAAGAAGCGGGAGAAGGAGAGACCGAAAGGGAAGGGAAGAGAGAAGAAGAAGGAGAGAGAAGGAAGGGAGGAACGAACCCAAAAAAAAAGAGAAGAGGAAACGGACCGAACCATTGGAAACAGCCGCGGTAGCCGCTGGAGCCGCCGTCCGTGAGCCACGACACCGCCACCGGCCTCCGCTACAAGCGCACCGCGTAAACGCAAAGACGCCGCCGCTTGCTCCGCGCCCGGGTAATTTTTCTTCTCCTCCGTTCTTTGCATTTGTTTGTTTCTGCATGCGTAACGAGTAACGTTCGCATGCGGAATGGGTGGGGGGAAAATAATTCCCCCCGCTTGACATTATTCTTCGGGCAGCTGGTCTGGCCTGACCCTAATCTTCTGGGTCGGGTCCGCCGGAAGAAAGTAATAGTTTTTTGGGCCGAAATCGGCCCGATAAATTTGGGCCGAGATCGGCCCAACTCCTTGGGGTGAGTCCGGCCCAACCCAGTTGGTTGGGCCGGCCCAGCCCGATTTAATATTATATAATATATATATATATTATATTTTGTATTATTTATTATATATATATGAAAAAAAATCAAGAAAATTCTGCAAAAATTATTTCAAAAATATGTGATTTTCTCGTAATTTTATTATTGTTCTTTTTGGTCGGTATTGGTTTGTATTTTTATCTGTAAAGATACAAATCCGGTATTAAAATACCCGGTTTTCATCAAAGCGTCAAAGATTTTCAAAATAAAAAATGTCTTTTGCTTTCCAAAAATTTCCTAAATATCTTTAAAAATATTGTTGATTTTTTACGCATATTTTTTATCAAAGTGGATTAATATTTGGTTGTATTTTTATATCGTAAGGATACCAACCTAGTATCAAAATACCCGATTTGCGTCAAAAAAAATATACATAATTAAAAAATGTTTTGTTTTAAAACACGGCCTAGTCTCTCCAATATATATATATAAATATTACAACATCATATTTTTCATACAACAAAGAAATTTACAAAACAATATATGTATTAGCATGCATTTTGGCTTTAATAACCGTTTATTCAAGCCATGAGAACTAGGCCAATATTTCAAAAAATTCTAAAAAATCTTTTTGTCCTTTATACGTATTTTTGGGGATTACGAATTTATACATAAAATGTATTCCCCGATATTAAAAATTTAGCTTTTTTTACATAGACATTAGAACGGTTAGGTTTTACTCGATAAGATAAGGACCTCCTTATTGAGGAGGACTTTTCTTGAACCATGGACTGCCCAACAACTAGGAAACACAATGAGACCTTGAATTTATCGGACAAATAAACAATGCGGCTTACCTTAGGTAGGGCGTATTTGGGGTGTTAATACCTTCCCTTTACGCAACCGGTCCCGTGCCCGATCTCTAAGACCAAGTTAGGGTTCCTAGTGACCAAAATACTAGGTGGCGACTCCCACACCATTTTTTTTTATGCTAAGAGACAAAGAACTCCTTGTCTCACCTTTTTTACCAGATATATCCCCCATCACATCACACGTTCGAGGGTGGACGATCGCCGTGACGTCGCGCACCCCATGGACAGAATGGCGACTCCACTGGGACCTTGTGGACTAAGCTTTGTTTTTGTCCGATTTATTTGTGTTTTCATGTGTTCATTGTTAATATGTCTTTCCTTTTGTTATCTCGTTTATATGCTTTAAATATTTCTACATATTGTTCATGCATTTGTATAGAACTGTTTCATGCATTTGTATAGAACTGTCACATGCATCACATATTTTTGATTATTGAGAGCACATACAAGCTTTAAGTTAAGTGGGGGACTAGCGACTTACCTTACGACTTTTAGTCAAGGTTTAAGTTTGTGTAAACCCCAACTCTTCGCCGAGTGCTTAGGCGGTAATGGTTGGTACATGTGCCATCTCGTTGCCTACAAGCCCCCATATTGCCTCCACGAGGGCAATCTTTGGGACAAGAAGAGACCCTTTTAGAGACCGAATAGCGAACCTACCCTCGTCAAGCATAAAAGATGTAGAACCGGCTATAGGATGTATGCTCCACAAAATACATTTTGCATAAAACAATCTAAACCATAAAGCATTTGGTTTTCAGTGTCTTTTGAAACGATAAGATGGCCATCATTACCAAATTTTCTACTGTGGAATATGGGCGAATTCGAATTGTCACAACTATCGAGGGAGACCGCTCTAGATATGATGCAAGGAAGCTTCCAGGTAGTCAAAGACCCGAATTGCGCAAGATATGAGATGAAGAAAATATTGGGCCATAGTCGGAATATTGATGAGGCAAAGCATTTTTGGGAAGTATGGGCGATTGTTAGAAATTGCAAGGATAGAAGTATTGAACCCAAGCAATCAAAGCCTTGATTAATTTTTGGGATCCCGATTACAGATGCTTTTCCTTTGGAAATGTGGATTTGTGTCCCACTATAGAGGAGTATGGAATGTTGATGGAGTTTCCCAAACACCTACACAGGGTTTACTTTCCTTTGAGAAATGACAAGGTGATTCCCGAGTTATCAAAATTATTGAAGATTCCACACACGAGCAGATTTTTAGAGAAGAATGGCAGCGGTTTAAGGTGGAAATTTCTGGAAGTTGAATTAAGAGCAATACGTCTCGATGGTAGAAAGAGATAGGTTAATCGCTGCGGGGATTTATGGTCTCGTGTTATTTCCAAGCTTAAAAGGGGTTATAAGTCTAGAAGCCTGCTTGCATTCGTGGAATATGAAAATACTCATGTCAACCCTACAAGCGCCATATTAGCTGAGACCTTGCGACCCTCAACCATTTTAGAAAGACGGGGAAAGGTGCGGTGAGATGTTGTACTCGGTTATTATACATCCGGATGGTAAGCCATATTGAAACCAAGAAGCCGATCTTTAATAATTTTTAGTGGTTTAACCAAAAACCCTTGAAGATAGTGGAGGAAGAAGAATGGGGAAACCGGGGTGATCGGGTTGGATGAAAAAACCGCAAGAGTTACCTAGTAGCAACTTTAGTTGGAAGGCCCCTTGGGTTAAATCGGTTGATGTCATAGTAAGTTGTGGACAAAAATGCTGGATACCTTTAATTTGGATCACAGGTTATGTCGCCTATGCTCCGCCTCGGTGATAAGACAGGTTAGGGGGCATACAACACATCCCAAGAAGCGTGGGACTTGTGAATTTTTTGGGTTTTTCAAGGATCAAGCCGCGAGAGAAGTCCTTGAAACTATCAAACAAGATTGGTGCCATTTGACCGTAATTCAAAAAGAGTCGGAAAGTTTGAGAGACCCTAGCTCAAGTGAAGGATATGAAAAGTGGAGGAATTTGACCCGATTACCGCTCCGAAAGAGCCATGTCTTGAAGATGGGCCTTCACGAATTGAAGAAGGGTCATTGAAAAGAAAAAGATCAAGAATGAGGAAGACCTTATGGAGCAATTAGAAAGGCTCCAAATAGAATTGGAAAAGAGTAAGGGAGATAAAGCAAAGATTAGAAATGATGATGATGGAAGGAGATAAAAGCAGAAAGTGTTTCTAAATGAACAACTTGAATCCGAGAGATGCGAAAATAGGGGTGTTGGAGCCGCAATTGAGCAAAGGAAAGGCCGTAATAGAAGAGTCTCGAGAAAGAAAGAGGAAGACCGATTTTGGAGCGGATGCAAAGCAGCTCCGAATTGGAAGCATTAAAAGCCGACTTCAACGGCTATCAAGAGAATGTCGAGGACAAATTCTTGCATGATCAAGCGAGTTGTTGGACCGAATTGAGAAGTATGATGAGTTAAACAAGAAATACATGATGAGAGAAAGTCGCCTAGATGAATTACAAGAGTTCGAAAGAAAGGGGAATGAAGAGAAGGTTTTGAAGGTAGATTTGTCAGCCTAGGAAAATTGAAATTAGAACGCGAAGGTGAAGTTTGACAAAGAACGAGAAAAGGTGAAGCAGTTGACCAAAAAGTTGGAAGTTTCAGAAAAACATACAGAACGAGATCGACACCAACAACCATACCTTGAATCGAACAACATGTTGCTTATAGAGAAGATGGCCAAAGTCGACGAGCAAATGGATGAAGCCGCCATTCACGCACGGATTATTAGAGCCAATGCTCGAAGGGTGGGAAGGGACATCTTTTGTTATCGACAAAGCTTGGCTGAGACGGATGCCTTCTTAGAGAAAATTGAGAATCGAGGCCTCGCTTTCCTACCCGTGGCTAGAGATATGGATGAAGAGGAAGATTGATGTATTTTGCTTTTTATTATTTTGTACCCTCTTTTAAGAGATGTATTAGTCAATATTAATAAAAAGGGGCTTTGACCCATCTTTTGTAAGAAAAATATAAGCCTACCAAAGCGCAGCTTGAGCAGAACTACTCCCGATAAGGAACGCGACAAAAAGAATCCATGCCCATTACACACGAGGAATGTTGGCCATCGATCATTTTTTTTTAAAAAAAAAAAACAAGCTCATATTGCATATGCATTCATGCATTGTTTCTTTATCATACATTCATTTACATTTTTCCATGCATCCCAGACCGTGAAACATAGGTCCCACATCCAAAATCCACAACACCCGGTCTCGAGCAAGAATGGAGAACGAAGAGAGAGCTCACTTAGAGTCACATTATCGACCGAGTTGGAGTCCGTAAAGAATGAAGTTTCTCGGCTAACCGACTTACTAGAGCAGCTTCTAAGAGCTAAGAATGGGGAGGGAACATCAGACAACAGCTTGAAGGAGCGCCAGCAGCTCACATCCCTCAAGCATCTCAAAACCAGGGGGCAAACTCGGCCAATGAACAACATTTTGTGCCTATCACCCCTATCCAGCCAACTCACGCTCCAATCACTGTGGACTTAACAACGGAGGGAGTCCCGGATAATAGGTCTCCCAGTTTGATAGACCAAGACAAGTTATTTGCTCTGGAAGAAAGATTAAGGGCAGTTGAGGGTAACGACTGGTTTGACCCTATACGAGCATCCGAAGTATGTTTGGTACCAAACATTGCGGTGCCAAAAGATTTCCGGATACCAGAATTCATTAAGTATACCGGTTTGGAATGCCCAAACACTCACCTTCGATCCTACCGCAACAAAATGGCGAAGTAATCCATAACGATAAATTGCTAATCTATTTCTTTCAAGATAGCCTAACAGGATCCGCTTTGAGCTGGTACATGAGGTTAGACAGTGTCAGGATCAGGAGCTGGAGAGACTTGATGGAGGCTTTCCTTAAGCAAGACAAGTTTAACATGGAAATCGCTCCCGATCGAACAAGTCTAATGTCAATGGAGAAAAGGAGCCAAGAGTCGGTAAGGGCCTATGCGCAAAGGTGGAGGGATGAGGCAATGCATGTCCAACCCCTTTGATAGAAACGGAGATGGTGACCTTGTTTGCCAATACCTTTAAAGCACCATATTATGAGCACCTAATGGGTAGCTCATCTCAAGCATTTCTACGATGCGGTACGCATAGCTGAAAGAATAGAGCAAGGGATTAAAGCTGGACGTATAGCTGAGCCATTGGAGAGGAAGGGTTTTATTGGAAGAAAAATGGAAGGTCACATTTACGGCTTTGAAGGTGGGTCCAAGGGCAATATAGTGGATTCACTCAACCCACAAATACCTACCTCTCATGTTGCCCACATAAACTTTAACAAACCATTTTCCTCTAATCGAGCAAATAACCAGTCAAACAACCAAAACAACTACCAAAGACCAAATACAAGGTACATTGCAGAACAACTACCGCCATTACCCATGCCTTTGAAGGAAATGTATGCCAAACTACGAGCATTGGACAAATAGCTCCTATCCCTACATTACCACTACAACCACCATTCCCCATCCGGTATAAGCCCGAGTTGACTTGCGAGTACCATGCTGGTATTCCCGGACATTGTCTTGAAACGTGCTACGCTTTCAAGAACATGTTGTTGAAGCTCATCAAGATAGGATGGGTGTCGTTTGAAGACACACCCAATATCAATTCAAATCCATTGCCTGGTCATGACAAAAGTAATAGGGGATAAAGGGTTGGAAAACCTTGGTCAAGAATCGTCAATAATGAAGAAGGCGAGATCGAAGGAGAAGACAAGGAAACGCAAGTGGGGAAGGAAGATGAAGCATTGCCTCGGTTGACTTTCCGTAACCAGGTTGACCCAAGAACTTCTCGTAGTTTTCAAAATGTAAAACAACTTTATTTGCCTTAGCATGTTTTTGTCATTTGCTTTTGTCATTGCTTTTATTTTCTCTATTTAGCAATCGTGGCTCATGTTTTCAAGCCAGATTTTATGTTTGTCTTCGAGCCTACCTTTTTTAATAAATGATGAGATTATGCACTTTTTGAACAAGTTTGAGTGGTTATATCATAAAATGGTTTAATATGAAATTTAAGAAAAGCTAACCCTAAAGTACATCCCTACCTCTCGATAGCGTAATGAATGGATAAATGATTAAGTGGTCACTTTATAATCATCTCGTAATTGTCTTTATCAACCATAACAATGTGCATTTTGAAAAAAAAATCATCATTATCCCTTCACGCACTAAAAAAGTTTATCATTGGCTGAATGAATAAAAGCCCAGACTAGGATCACACCCCTACACTGGGGGCAAAACGAGTTGTTTTTTGAAAAGTTTTACGTGTTTAAAATTGGTGGGAAGCCCATAGTTTTGAAAATCAAGCTAAAGCATTTGACAAAAGCATGACAAAGAGGCAAATACAAGTCATACATTTTGAGAAAAGGACTACTTGAAGAAAGTCAAAGACTTCTTCTCCAAGAATATGATAGGCAACACGAGAGATGAATTCAACATACGACTTCAAAAGTAAAGTTCATGTTAAGAGGGAGTCTCATGAACTAGAAGAAGAGGATGGGGCCTATGTTTCAAAACCAGGTACGAATGCATGCATTGCATCTAATCATAAATCATTGCATGTATGTTTTTTTGGATCGTTACAGAAGGAGATCTTAGCGCATTCCAACAAGATTATGGACAAAGAAAGAATCATTGAGTTGATTCTAGAACAACAAGAAGATAAGATAATGGTTTTCAAACCATGCCAGCAGGAAGAACGACATCGATAGCATTCGGTAAAAAGGAATCGCTAAATGGGATTCCAAGTTGTTAAGATCGCTAGAAGGGATCTCGTATTTCGATGGAGGTCGCCGAAGGGACCTTAAATTTCAGCTTTTTGTATAAAAGGAATCGCCAGATGGGATTCCAAGTTGTTTGGATAAAGGAGATCGCAAGAAGGGATCTTGTATTTCGATGAAGGTCGCGAAGGAACTTCATGTTTTAGCGAGGTAAAAGGAATTGCCCGATGGGATTTCAAGTTATTTGAGATCACCAAAAAGGATCTCGTACTTCGACATTCATCAAGGAAGGTCGCTAGAAGGGACCTCGTATTGAAACTATTTCTTAGAAAGAGGTGGATTTTACTAAGAATTCTTCCGCTTGGGTAGGTCACCCATACAATGAGACCATTATTTTTCTTGGGTAGGTCACCCATACAATGAGACCATCATTTTTCTTGGGTTCGTCACCCATACAATGAGACCATCATTTTTCTTGGGTTCGTCACCCATACAATGAGACCATCATTTTTCTTGGGTTCGTCACCCATACAATGAGACCATCATTTTTCTTGGGTTCGTCACCCATACAATAAGACCATCATTTTCCTTGGGTAGGTCACCCATACAATGAGACCATTATTTTTCTTGGGTAGGTCACCCATACAATGAGACCATCATTTTTCTTGGGTTCGTCACCCATACAATAAGACCATCATTTTTCTTGGGTTCGTCACCCATACAATGAGACCATCATTTTTCTTGGGTTAGTCACCCATACAATGAGACCATCATTTTTCCCGGGTAGGTCACCCATAATAATGAGACCACTCTTTCCTTTTCCCATTCAAGGGTGTCACCCGTCATAATGAGACCACATACGTGTTTTTGTATTTGGTAAAGGAATCACCAGATGAGATTCCAAGTTTTTGGGTTAAAGGAGATCACCGAAGGGATCTCGAGATGACTAAATTTTGATCATAGTTTTTGGGTTAAGGAGGATTATTGTAAGGACAAAGTTTCAGAGCAATCGAGCTCCGACTAAATCAGTTTCGGGAGCTCAGTTTTGGGTTTATCTTTATAAAACTTACTGCGCAAAACCCCTGCTCCGTAAGCATTATAAAGAGGGGGCATCTGTTGTAACCCATTTTTGGGTCCCCACAAAATATATATGAAAAATATATATATAGCCAAAGGAGGTTAGAAAAATAACAGGAGGCGAAGCGCTCAAAGAAATGGTCGAAAAATCGGTCAAGGAGGTTAAAAATACAAAGATTGGATTTTTGACAGATATTCTTGAAGGATGAGAGCCATGTTGAGAAGGAAATTTGAATTTTGAGGAGAAAAGCCCAAGTTTGGATGTTTATAGACTTAATTGGATTTTTAATTGATTTTATAGGGGATTTGATTGCAAGAAAATTGATTTTTTAAGTCAATTTGGGCTTTAATTAGAAGAAATATATTTTATAGGGGCTAAAATATATTTTTTTAGGAATTTATTAAGTCAAATCGGGGCTTAATTGCATAAATATTGAAGTTTAAGGGCCAATTAGGGACTTAATTGAAGAAATCCGAAACCAGGGACCAAATTGGAGAAGGCGCAAGTAGGGGGGTTGGAATTAATTGATTCAGGGGCCTAATTGAAGAAATTGGAAGTTATTTGATCAATTGAGGGCTCAATTGCATAATTCGAGACCAAGGACTAAAGTGAAAACGCGGCCAACTATGGGGGCGAAGACCGAAATTCGGCAGGGATGCAATTGAAGGGACAAAAGATGATTGAGGGCTGATTTGGACTTTGGCGCATTCCCGCGCCACATTTAAATGAAACGGCGCGTTTTCTCCAAAACGACGCCGTTTCATATATTAAAAAAAAAAAAAAAAAAAAAAAAAAAGAACGGAACGGTGTCGTTTTGAACGACACACTGTTCATCTTTCTTCTTCCCCCCGAACAGGCAGCGGGGAAGAAGGAAAAAATGTTGCTTTTTTTTGAATTTTTTGGCCGCCCCCTCTCTTTCTCTCGCCCGGAGCCCACCGACCGAACACAATGGCCGACCACCCACCGCGCACCACCCACCGAACCTCGACAGCCACGCCCATGGCCGATCAAATCCACTGCTACCCATGAGAGCCGAAAAAGAGCCACTCACTTGGCTCTATAAATAACACCGACCCACTGCAAGAAGGGGGAGGAGAAAAACCGAAGAGGGAGAAGGGACCCGAAAGAGTGAGAAAGAAAAAAAGAGGGGAAGAAGAACGGAAAAAACAGAGGAAAGAAAAATGAGGAGAAGAAAAAGGCGAAAAAAAAAAAAAAAAAAAAGAAGAAGCAGGAGAAGGAGAGACCGAAAGGGAAGGGAAGAGAGAAGAAGAAGGAGAGAGAAGGAAGGGAGGAACGAACCCAAAAAAAAAAGGAGAAGAGGAAACGGACCGAACCATTGGAAAAACAAGCGCGCCGCCTGGAGCCGCCGTCCGTGAGCCACGACACCGCCACCGCCTCCGCTACAAAGACCGCCGTAAACGCAAAGACGCGCCGCTTGCTCCGCGCCATGTAATTTTTCTTCTCCTCCGTTGCCGCATTTGTTTGTTTCCCTCGCATGCGTAACGAGTAACGTTCGCATGGTATGGGTGGGGGGAAAATAATTCCCCCCCAAGCATTGTTAGCCGGGCCAGCCGGGTCCCGCCTAGCCCTAATCTTCCGGGCCTGGTCCGGCCTTAAGAAAGTAATAGTTTTTTGGGCCGAAATCGGCCAAGAAATTTTGGGCCGAGATCGGCCCAACTCCTTTGGGCGAGTCCGGCCCAACCAGGTTGGTTGGGCCGGCCTAGCCCGATTTAATATTATATAATATATATATATATTATATTTTGTATTATTTATTATATATATATGAAAAAAAATCAAGAAAATTCTGCAAAAATTATTTCAAAAATATGTGATTTTCTCGTAATTTTATTATTGTTCTTTTTGGTCAGTATTGGTTTGTATTTTTATACTGTAAAGATACAAATCCGGTATTAAAATACCCGGTTTTCATCAAAGCGTCAAAGATTTTCAAAATAAAAAATGTCTTTTGCTTTCCAAAAATTTCCTAAATATCTTTAAAAATATTGTTGATTTTTCTGCATATTTTTTATCAAAGTGGATTAATATTTGGTTGTATTTTTATATCGTAAGGATACCAACCTAGTATCAAAATACCCGATTTGCGTCAAAAAAAATATACATAATTAAAAAATGTTTTGTTTTAAAACACGGCCTAGTCTCTCCAATATATATATATAAATATTACAACATCATATTTTTCATACAACAAAGAAATTTACAAAACAATATATGTATTAGCATGCATTTTGGCTTTAATAACCAGCTTTATTCAAGCCATGAGAACTAGGCCAATATTTCAAAAAATTCTAAAAAATCTTTTTGTCCTTTATACGTATTTTTGGGGATTACGAATTTATACATAAAATGTATTCCGATATTAAAAATTTAGCTTTTTTTACATAGACATTAGAACGGTTAGGTTTTACTCGATAAGATAAGGACCTCCTTATTGAGGAGGACTTTTCTTGAACCATGGACGGCCCAACAACTAGGAAACACAATGAGACCTTGAATTTATCAGACAAATAAACAATGCAACTTACCTTAGGTAGGGCGTATTTGGGGTGTTAATACCTTCCCTTTACGCAACCAGTCCCCGTGCCCGATCTCTAAGACCAGCTTAGGGTTCCTAGTGACCAAAATACTAGGTGGCGACTCCCACACCATTTTTTTTTCGCTAAGAGACAAAGAACTCCTTGTCTCACCTTTTTTACCAGATATATCCCCCATCACATCACACGTTCGAGGGTGGACGATCGCCGCGACGTCGCGCACCCCGCGACAAGGATACTTTAATGATAGTTTAAATGTTTTAAAATTATAAAAAAAAATTAAAAAAAATTATTAGGATTTCTGTTTAGGATACTTGAAAGATAGTTTAAATGTTTTAAAATTATGAAAATAATTTTTAAAAAACAAAATAAATAGGATTTCTATTTAGGATACTTGAATGAAAGTTTAAATGTTTTCAAATTATAAAAATAATTAAAAAATATTTCTAGGATTTCTGTTTAGGATACTTGAACGATCGTTTAAATGTATTAAAATAATAAAAATAATTTGTAAAAAAAATGTATGTACGATTTCTGTTTAGAAAATTTCAAAGATAGTATAAATGTTATAAAATTTTAAAATAATTAAAAAACAAAGTCACTTGGATTTCTGTTTAGGACACTTGGAAGATAGTTTAAATATTTTAAAATTGTAAAAATAATTTTTTAAAAATAAAATAAATAGGATTTCTCTTCAGGATACTTGAATGATAGTTTAATGTTTTCAAATTATAAAAATAATTAAAAAATATTTCAAGGATTTATGTTTAGGATACTTTAACGATAGTTTAAATGTATTAAAATAATAAAAATAATTAATAAAAAAAGGTATGTAGGATTTCAGTTTAGAAAATTTGAAAGATAGTATAAATGTTATAAAATTATAAAATAATTAAAAAACAAAGTCACTTGGATTTGTGTTTAGGATACTTGGAAGATAGTTTAAATGTTTTAAAATAATAAAAATAATTTATTAAACAAAAGTAAATAGGAATTCGTTTAGAAAACTTGAAAGATAGTTTAAATGTTTTATAATTATTAAAATAATTAAAAACTAAGTTACTAGGATTTCGCTTTAGGATACTTGAACGATAGTTTAAATGCATTAAAATAATAAAAATAATTAATAAAAAAAAGGTATGTAGGATTTTGCTTATGAAATTTGAAAGATAGTATAATTGTTATAAAATTATAAAAATAATTTTTAAAAAAAGGTACTAGCTTTCTGTTTAGGATAGTTGAAGGATAGTTCAAATGTTTTATAATTATTAAAATAATTAAAAACAAATTTACTAGGATTTCGTTTGGATACTTGAACGATCGTTTAAATGTATTAAAATAATAAAAATAACTAATAAAAAAAGTATGTAGGATTTCTGTTTATGAAATTTGAAAGATAGTATAAATGTTATAAAATTATAAAAAAGTTACTAGGATTTTGTTTAAGATAGTTGAAGGATAGTTCAAATGTTTTATAATTATAAAAATAATTGAAAAACAATTAGTAGGATTTCTGCTTAGGATACTTTAATGATAGTTTAAATGTTTTAAAGTTATAAAAAACATTAAAAACAATTATTAGGATATCTCGTTTATGATACTTGAAAGATAGTTTAAAAGTTTAAAATTATAAAAATAATTTTAAAAAAACAAAATAAATAGGATTTCTATTTAGGATACTTGAATGATAGTTTAAATGTTTTCAAATTATAAAAATAATTAAAAAATATTTATAAAATTTCTGTTTAGGATACATGAACGATAGTTTAAATGTATTAAAATAATAAAAATAATTTATAAAAAATATATGTACGATTTCTGTTTAGAAAATTTGAAAGATGGTATAAATGTTATAAAATTATAAAATAATTAAAAAACAAAGTCACTTGGATTTCTGTTTAGGATACTTGGAAGATAGTTTAAATATTTTAAAATTATAAAAATAATTTTATTAAAAAAATAAATAGGATTTCTCTTTAGGATACTTGAATGATAGTTTAAATGTTTTCAAATTAAAAAAATAATTAAAAAATATTTCAAGGATTTCTGTTTAGGATACTTGAACGATAGTTTAAATGTATTAAAATAATAAAAATAATTAATAAAAAAAGGGATGTAGGATTTCTGTTTATGAAATTTGAAAGATAGTATAATTGTTATAAAATTATAAAAATAGTTTTAAAAAAAGTTACTAGGTTTCGTTAAGGATAGTTGAAGGATAGTTCAAATGTTTTATAATTATTAAAATAATTAAAAACAAAGTTACTAGGATTTCTGTTTAGGATACTTGAACGATCGTTTAAATATATTAAAATAATAAAAAAGATTAATAAAAAAAGGTATGTAGGATTTATGTTTATGAAATTTGAAAGATAGTATAAATGTTGTAAAATTATAAAAATAATTTTTTAAAAAAAGCTACTAGGTTTCTGTTTAGGATAGTTGAAGGATAGTTCAAATCTTTTATAATTATTAAAATAATTAAAAACAAAGTTACTAGGATTTCTGTTTTTGTTACTTGAACGATCGTTTAAATGTATTAAAATAATAAAAATAACTAATAAAAAAATGGTATGTAGAATTTCTGCTTATGAAATTTGAAAGATAGTATAAATGTTATAAAATAATAAAAATAATTTTTTTAAAAAAAGTTACTAGGATTTCTGTTTAGGAATTATAAAAATAAGTATAAAAGATTTGTAGGATTTCTGTTTAGGATACTTGAACGATAGTTTAAATGTATTAAAATAATAAAAATAATTTATAAAAAAAATATATAGGATTTTTGTTTGAAAATTTGAAAGATAGTATAAATGTTATAAAATTATAAAATAATTAAAAAACAAAGTCACTTGGATTTCTGTTTAGGATAGTTGAAGGATAGTTCAAATGTTTTATAATTATAAAAATAATTGAAAAATAATTATTTGGATTTCTGTTTAGGATACTTTAATGATAGTTTAAATGTTTTAAAATTATAAAAAACATTTAAAAAATTATTAGGATTTCTGTTTAGGATACTTGAAAGATAGTTTAAATGTTTTAAAATTATAAAAATACTTTTTTAAAAAAAAGTTACTACGATTTCTATTTATGATAGTTTAAATGTTTTCAAATTATAAAAATAATTAAAAAATATTTCTAAGATTTCGTTTATGATACATGAACGATAGTTTAAATGTATTAAAATAATAAAAATAATTTATATAAAAAAAATATGTACGATTTCTGTTTAGAAAATTTGAAAGATAGTATAAATGTTATAAAATTATAAAATAATTAAAAAATAGAGTCACTTGGATTTCTGTTTAGGATACTTGGAAGATAGTTTAAATATTTAATAATTATAAAAATAATTTTTAAAAAACAAAAGAAATAGGATTTCTCTTTAGGATACTTGAATGATAGTTTAAATGTTTTCAAATTATAAAAATAATTAAAAAAATATTTCAAGAATTTCTGTTTAGGATACTTGAACGATAGTTTAAATGTATTAAAATAATAAAAATAATTTATAAAAAAAAGTATGTACGATTTCTATTTAGAAAATTTGAAAGATAGTATAAATGTTATAAAATTATAAAATAATTAAAAAACAAAGTCACTTGGATTTTCTGTTTAGGATACTTGGAAGATAGTTTAAATGTTTTAAAATTATAAAAATAGTTTATTAAACAAAAGTAAATAGGAATTCTGTTTAGAAAACTTGAAAGATAGTTTAAATATTTAAAATAATTAAAAACAAAGTTACTAGGATTTCTGTTTAGGATATTTGATCGATAGTTTAAATGTATTAAAATAATAAAAATAATTAATAAAAAAAAGGTATGTAGGATTTCTTTTTATGAAATTTGAAAGATAGTATAATCGTTATAAAATTATAAAAATAATTTTTTTTAAAAAAAGTTACTAGGTTTTTGTTTAAGATAGTTGAAAGATAGTTCAAATGTTTTATAATTATAAAAATAGTTGAAAAAAATTACTTAAGATTTCGTTTAGGATACTTTAATGATAGTTTAAATGTTTTAAAATTATAAAAAACATTAAAAAAATTATTAGGATTTCGTTTATGATACTTGAAAGATAGTTTAAATGTTTTAAAATAATAAAAATAACTATTAAAAAAAAGGTATGTAGGATTTCTTTTTATGAAATTTGAAAGATAGTATAATCGTTATAAAATTATAAAAATAATTTTTTAAAAAAAATTTACTAGGTTTCTGTTTAGGATAGTTGAAGGATAGTTCAAATATTTTATAATTATTAAAATAATTAAAAACAAAGTTACTAGGATTTCTGTTTAGGATACTTGAACGATCGTTTAAATATATTAAAATAATAAAAATGATTAATAAAAAAAGGTATGTAGAATTTCTGTTTATGAAATTTGAAAGATAGTATAATTGTTATAAAATTATAAAAATAATTTTAAAAAAAATGTTACTAGGTTTCTGTTTAAGATAGTTGAATGATAGTTCAAATGTTTTATAATTATTAAAATAATTAAAATCTAACTTACTAGGATTTCTGTTTAGGATACTTGAACGATAGTTTAAATGTATTAAAATAATAAAAATAATTAATAAAAAAAGGGATGTAGGATTTCTGTTTATGAAATTTGAAAGATAGTATAATTGTTATAAAATTATAAAAATAGTTTTAAAAAAAAGTTACTAGGTTTCTGTTTAGGATAGTTGAAGGATAGTTCAAATGTTTTATAATTATAAAAATAGTTGAAAAACAATTACGAAGATTTCTGTTTAGGATACTTTAATGATAGTTTAAATGTTTTAAAATTATAAAAAACATTAAAAAAATTATTAGGATTTCTGTTTATGATACTTGAAAGATAGTTTAAATGTTTTAAAATAATAAAAATAACTATTAAAAAAAGGTATGTAGGATTTCTTTTTATGAAATTTGAAAGATAGTATAATCGTTATAAAATTATAAAAAAAAAATTTTAAAAAAAGTTACTAGGTTTCTGTTTAGGATAGTTGAAGGATAGTTCAAATGTTTTATAATTATAAAAATAGTTGAAAAACAATTACGAAGATTTCTGTTTAGGATACTTTAATGATAGTTTAAATGTTTTAAAATTATAAAAAACATTAAAAAAATTATTAGGATTTCTGTTTATGATACTTGAAAGATAGTTTAAATGTTTTAAAATAATAAAAATAACTATTAAAAAAAGGTATGTAGGATTTCTTTTTATGAAATTTGAAAGATAGTATAATCGTTATAAAATTATAAAAATAGTTTTAAAAAAAAGTTACTAGGTTTCGTTTAGGATAGTTGAAGGATAGTTCAAATGTTTTATAATTATAAAAATAGTTGAAAAAAAATTACGAAGATTTCTGTTTAGGATACTTTAATGATAGTTTAAATGTTTTAAAATTATAAAAAACATTAAAAAAATTATTAGGATTTCTGTTTATGATACTTGAAAGATAGTTTAAATGTTTTAAAATAATAAAAATAACTATTAAAAAAAAGGTATGTAGGATTTCTTTTTATGAAATTTGAAAGATAGTATAATCGTTATAAAATTATAAAAATAATTTTTTAAAAAAAATTTACTAGGTTTCTGTTTAGGATAGTTGAAGGATAGTTCAAATATTTTATAATTATAAAAATAGTTGAAAAACAATTACTAAGATTTCGTTTAGGATACTTTAATGATAGTTTAAATGTTTTAAAATTATAAAAAACATTAAAAAAATTATTAGGATTTCTGTTTATGATACTTGAAAGATACTTTAAATGTTTTAAAATTATAAAAATAATTTTTTAAAAAAAAGGTACTACGATTTCTATTTAGGATAGTTGAAGGATAGTTCAAATGTTTTATAATTATTAAAATAATTAAAAACTAAGTTAATAGGATTTTGTTTAGGATACTTGAACGATAGTTTAAATGTTTTAAAATAATAAAAATAATTTATAAAAAAAAATATGTAGGATTTGTTTAGAAAATTTGAAAGATAGTATAAATGTTATAAAATTATAAAATAATTAAAAAACAAAGTCACTTGGATTTTGTTTAGGATACTTGGAAGATAGTTTAAATGTTTTAAAATTATAAAAATAATTTTTAAAAAACAAAATAAATAGGATTTCTCTTTAGGATACTTGAAGGATAGTTTAAATGTTTTCAAATTATAAAAATAATTAAAAAATATTTCAAGGATTTCTGTTTAGGATACTTGAAAGATAGTTTAAATGTTTTAAAATTATAAAAATACTTTTTTTAAAAAAGTTACTACGATTTCTATTTATAATAGTTGAAGGATAGTTTAAATGTTTTCAAATTATAAAAATAATTAAAAAATATTTCTAAGATTTCTGTTTATGATACATGAACGATAGTTTAAATGTATTAAAATAATAAAAATAATTTATATAAAAAAATATGTACGATTTTGTTTAGAAAATTTGGAAGATAGTATAAATGTTATAAAATTATAAAATAATTACAAAACAAAGTCACTTGGATTTGTGTTTAGGATACTTGGAAGATAGTTTAAATGTTTTAAAATAATAAAAATAATTTATTAAAAAAAAGTAAATAGGAATTTCGCTTAGAAAACTTGAAAGATAGTTTAAATGTTTTATAATTATTAAAATAATTAAAAACTAAGTTACTAGGATTTCGTTTAGGATACTTGAACGATAGTTTAAATGTATTAAAATAATAAAAATAATTAATAAAAAAAAGGTATGTAGGATTTCTGTTTATGAAATTTGAAAGATAGTATAATTGTTATAAAATTATAAAAATAGTTTTAAAAAAAAGTTACTAGGTTTCTGCTTAGGATAGTTGAAGGATAGTTCAAATGTTTTATAATTATTAAAATAATTAAAAACAAATTTACTAGTATTTCTGTTTAGGATACTTGAACGATCGTTTAAATGTATTAAAATAATAAAAATGACTAATAAAAAAACGTATGTAGGATTTCTGTTTATGAAATTTGAAAGATAGTATAAATGTTATAAAATTATAAAAACGTTACTAGGATTTCTGTTTAAGATAGTTGAAGGATAGTTCAAATGTTTTATAATTATAAAAATAATTGAAAAACAATTAGGAGGATTTCTGTTTAGGATACTTTAATGATAGTTTAAATGTTTTAAAATTATAAAAAACATTAAAAACAATTATTAGGATATCCTTTTATGATACTTGAAAGATAGTTTAAAAGTTTAAAATTATAAAAATAATTTTAAAAAAACAAAATAAATAGGATTTCTATTTAGGATACTTGAATGATAGTTTAAATGTTTTCAAATTATAAAAATAATTAAAAAATATTTATAAAATTTGTTTAGGATACATGAACGATAGTTTAAATGTATTAAAATAATAAAAATAATTTATAAAAAAAATATGTACGATGCTTAGAAAATTTGAAAGATGGTATAAATGTTATAAAATTATAAAATAATTAAAAAACAAAGTCACTTGGATTTCGTTTAGGATACTTGGAATATAGTTTAAATATTTTAAAATTATAAAAATAATTTTTAAAAATAAATAAATAGGATTTCTCTTTAGGATACTTGAATGATAGTTTAAATGTTTTCAAATTAAAAAAATAATTAAAAAATATTTCAAGGATTTCTGTTTAGGATACTTGAACGATAGTTTAAATGTATTAAAATAATAAAAATAATTAATAAAAAAAAGGTATGTAGGATTTCTGTTTAGAAAAATTTAAAGATAGTATAAATGTTATAAAATCATAAAAATAATTTTTTTAAAAAAAGTTACTAGGATTTCTGTTTAGGAATTATAAAAATAATTCTAAAATATTTTTAGGATTTCTGTTTTGGATACTTGAACGATAGTTTAAATGTATTAAAATAATAAAAATAATTTATAAAAAAAAATATGTACGATTTCGTTTAGAAAATTTAAAAGATAGTATAAATGTTATAAAATTATAAAATAATTAAAAAACAAAGTCACTTGGATTATTGTTTAGGATATTTGGAAGATAGTTTAAATATTTTAAAATTATTAAAATAATTAAAAACAAAGTTACTAGGATTTCTGTTTAGGATACTTGAACGATAGTTTAAATTATAAAAATAATAAAAATAATTAATAAAAAAAGGTATGTAGGATTTTATGAAATTTGAAAGATAGTATAAATGTTATAAAATTATAAAAATAATTTTTTTAAAAAAAGTTACTAGGATTTTTGTTTAGGATAGTTGAAGAATAATTCAAATATTTTAAAATTATTAAAATAATTAAAAACTAAGTTACTAGGATTTCTGTTTAGGATACTTGAACGATAGTTTAAATGTATTAAAATAATAAAAATAATTAATAAAAAAAAGGTATGTAGTATTTCGTTTATGAAATTTGAAAGATAGTATAATTGTTATAAAATTATAAAAATAATTTTAAAAAAAATGTTACTAGGTTTTCGTTTAAGATAGTTGAATGATAGTTCAAATGTTTTATAATTATTAAAATAATTAAAATCTAACTTACTAGGATTTCGTTTAGG
This sequence comes from Populus x sibirica, assembly GCA_019202695.1. Classification (NCBI taxonomy): domain Eukaryota; kingdom Viridiplantae; phylum Streptophyta; class Magnoliopsida; order Malpighiales; family Salicaceae; genus Populus; species Populus x sibirica. Next base: position 114,515 of record JAGMVL010002212.1, read on the forward strand.
ATACTTGAACGATAGTTTAAATGTATTAAAATAATAAAAATAATTAATAAAAAAAGGGATGTAGGATTTGCTTATGAAATTTGAAAGATAGTATAATTGTTATAAAATTATAAAAATAGTTTTAAAAAAAGTTACTAGGTTTCGTTTAGGATAGTTGAAGGATAGTTCAAATGTTTTATAATTATTAAAATAATTAAAAACAAAGTTACTAGGATTTCGCTTAGGATACTTGAACGATCGTTTAAATATATTAAAATAATAAAAATGATTAATAAAAAAGGTATGTAGGATTTCTGTTTATGAAATTTGAAAGATAGTATAAATGTTGTAAAATTATATAAATAATTTTTTTAAAAAAGCTACTATGTTTCTGTTTAGGATAGTTGAAGGATAGTTCAAATCTTTTATAATTATTAAAATAATTAAAAACAAAGTTACTAGGATTTCTGTTTTTGTTACTTGAACGATCGTTTAAATGTATTAAAATAATAAAAATAACTAATAAAAAAAAGGTATGTAGAATTTCTGTTTATGAAATTTGAAAGATGGTATAAATGTTATAAAATAATAAAAATAATTTTTTTAAAAAAAGTTACTAGGATTTCTGTTTAGGAATTATAAAAATAATTATAAAAGATTTGTAGGATTTCGTTTAGGATACTTGAACGATAGTTTAAATGTATTAAAATAATAAAAATAATTTATAAAAAAAATATATAGGATTTCTGTTTCGAAAATTTGAAAGATAGTATAAATGTTATAAAATTATAAAATAATTAAAAAACAAAGTCACTTGGATTTCTGTTTAGGATAGTTGAAGGATAGTTCAAATGTTTTATAATTATAAAAATAATTGAAAAATAATTATTTGGATTTAGTGATACTTTAATGATAATTTAAATGTTTTAAAATTATAAAAAACATTTAAAAAATTATTAGGATTTCTGTTTAGGATACTTGAAAGATAGTTTAAATGTTTTAAAATTATAAAAATACTTTTTTAAAAAAAGTTACTAGATTTCTATTTATGATAGTTTAAATGTTTTCAAATTATAAAAATAATTAAAAAAATATTTCTAAGATTTCGTTTAGGATACATGAACGATAATTTAAATGTATTAAAATAATAAAAATAATTTATAAAAAAAATATGTACGATTTCTGTTTAGAAAATTTGAAAGATAGTATAAATGTTATAAAATTATAAAATAATTAAAAAACAAAGTCACTTGGATTTCTGTTTAGGATACTTGGAAGATAATTTAAAAGTTTTAAAATTATAAAAATAATTTATTAAACAAAATTAAATAGGAATTCTATTTAGAAAACTTGAAAGGTAGTTTAAATATTTTAAAATTATTAAAATAATTAAAAACAAAGTTACTGGGATTTCTGTTTAAGATATTTGAACGATAGTTTAAATGTATTAAAATAATAAAAATAATTAATAAAAAAAAGGTATGTAGGATTTTGTTTATGAAATTTGAAAGATAGTATAAATGTTATAAAATTGTAAAAATAATTAAAAAACAAAGGCACTTGGATTTCTGTTTAGGATACTTGGAAGATAGTTTAAATGTTTTAAAATTATAAAAATAATTTATTAAACAAAAGTAAATAGGGATTCCGTTTAGAAAACTTAAAAGATAGTTTAAATATTTTAAAATTATTAAAAAAATTAAAACAAAGTAACTATGATTTTGTTTGGGATATTTGAACGATAGTTTAAATGTATTAAAATAATAAAAAGAATTAATAAAAAAAGGTATGTAGGATTTCGTTTATGAAATTTGAAAGATAGTTTAAATGTTATAAAATTATAAAAATAATTTTTTAAAAAAAGCTACTAGGTTTCCGTTTATGATAGTTGAAGGATAGTTCAAATTTTTTATAATTATTAAAATAATTAAAAACAAAGTTAGTAGGATTTCTGTTTTTGTTACTTGAACGATCGTTTAAATGTATTAAAATAATAAAAATAACTAATAAAAAAAAGGTATGTCGGATTTCTGTTTATGAAATTTGAAAGATAGTATAAATGTTATAAAATTATAAAAATAATTTTTTTTAAAAAAGTTACTAGAATTTCTGTTTAGAATAGTTGAAGGATAGTTCAAATGTTTTATTATTATAAAAATAATTAAAAAACAATTACTAGGATTTCTGTTTAGGATACTTTAATGATAGTTTAAATGTTTTAAAATTATAAAAAATATTAAAAAAAAATTATTAAGATTTCTTTTTTAGGATACTTGAAAGATAGTTTAAATGTTTTAAAATTATTAAAATACTTTTTAAAAAAAGTTACTACGATTTCTATTTATGATAGTTGAAAGATAGTTTAAATGTTTTCAAATTATAAAAATAATTAAAAAATATTTCTAAGATTTGTTTATGATACATGAACGATAGTTTAAATGTATTAAAATAATAAAAATAATTTATATAAAAAAATATGTACGATTTGTTTAGAAAATTTGAAAGATAGTATAAATGTTATAAAATTATAAAATAATTAAAAAACAAAGTCACTTGGATTTGTTTAGGATACTTGGAAGATAGTTTAAATATTTTAAAATTATAAAAATAATTTTTAAAAAAAAGAAGAAATAGGATTTCTCTTTAGGATACTTGAGTGATAGTTTAAATGTTTTCAAATTATAAAAATAATTAAAAAAATATTTCAAGAATTTCTGTTTAGGATACTTGAACGATAATTTAAATGTATTAAAATAATAAAAATAATTTATAAAAAAAAATATGTAAGATTTTGTTTAGAAAATTTGAAAGATAGTATAAATGTTATAAAATTATAAAATAATTAAAAAACAAAGTCACTTGGATTTTGCTTAGGATACTTGGAAGATAATTTAAAAGTTTTAAAATTATAAAAATAATTTATTAAACAAAATTAAATAGGAATTCTATTTAGAAAACTTGAAAGGTAGTTTAAATATTTTAAAATTATTAAAATAATTAAAAACAAAGTTACTTGGGATTTGTTTAAGATATTTGAACGATAGTTTAAATGTATTAAAATAATAAAAATAATTAATAAAAAAAGGTATGTAGGATTTCTGTTTATGAAATTTGAAAGATAGTATAAATGTTATAAAATTGTAAAAATAATTAAAAAACAAAGGCACTTGGATTTCTGTTTAGGATACTTGGAAGATAGTTTAAATGTTTTAAAATTATAAAAATAATTTATTAAACAAAAGTAAATAGGGATTCTGTTTAGAAAACTTAAAAGATAGTTTAAATATTTTAAAATTATTAAAAAAATTAAAACAAAGTAACTATGATTTCTGTTTGGGATATTTGAACGATAGTTTAAATGTATTAAAATAATAAAAAGAATTAATAAAAAAAGGTATGTAGGATTTCTGTTTATGAAATTTGAAAGATAGTTTAAATGTTATAAAATTATAAAAATAATTTTTTAAAAAAAGCTACTAGGTTTGTTTATGATAGTTGAAGGATAGTTCAAATTTTTTATAATTATTAAAATAATTAAAAACAAAGTTAGTAGGATTTCTGTTTTTGTTACTTGAACGATCGTTTAAATGTATTAAAATAATAAAAATAACTAATAAAAAAAGGTATGTAGGATTTATGTTTATGAAATTTGAAAGATAGTATAAATGTTATAAAATTATAAAAATAATTTTTTTAAAAAAAAGTTACTAGAATTTCCGTTTAGAATAGTTGAAGGATAGTTCAAATGTTTTATTATTATAAAAATAATTAAAAAACAATTACTAGGATTTCTGTTTAGGATACTTTAATGATAGTTTAAATGTTTTAAAATTATAAAAAATATTAAAAAAAATTATTAAGATTTCTTTTTAGGATACTTGAAAGATAGTTTAAATGTTTTAAAATTATTAAAATACTTTTTAAAAAAAAAGTTACTACGATTTCTATTTATGATAGTTGAAAGATAGTTTAAATGTTTTCAAATTATAAAAATAATTAAAAAATATTTCTAAGATTTCTGTTTATGATACATGAACGATAGTTTAAATGTATTAAAATAATAAAAATAATTTATATAAAAAAATATGTACGATTTACGTTTAGAAAATTTGAAAGATAGTATAAATGTTATAAAATTATAAAATAATTAAAAAACAAAGTCACTTGGATTTGTTTAGGATATTTGGAAGATAGTTTAAATATTTTAAAATTATAAAAATAATTTTTAAAAAACGGAAGAAATAGGATTTCTCTTTAGGATACTTGAGTGATAGTTTAAATGTTTTCAAATTATAAAAATAATTAAAAAAATATTTCAAGAATTTCTGTTTAGGATACTTGAACGATAATTTAAATGTATTAAAATAATAAAAAAAATTTATAAAAAAAAAATATGTAAGATTTCTGTTTAGAAAATTTGAAAGATAGTATAAATGTTATAAAATTATAAAATAATTAAAAAACAAAGTCACTTGGATTTGTTTAGGATACTTGGAAGATAATTTAAAAGTTTTAAAATTATAAAAATAATTTATTAAACAAAATTAAATAGGAATTCTATTTAGAAAACTTGAAAGGTAGTTTAAATATTTTAAAATTATTAAAATAATTAAAAACAAAGTTCTTGGGATTTACGTTTAAGATATTTGAACGATAGTTTAAATGTATTAAAATAATAAAAATAATTAATAAAAAAAGGTATGTAGGATTTCGTTTATGAAATTTGAAAGATAGTATAAATGTTATAAAATTGTAAAAATAATTAAAAAACAAAGGCACTTGGATTTGTTTAGGATACTTGGAAGATAGTTTAAATGTTTTAAAATTATAAAAATAATTTATTAAACAAAAGTAAATAGGGATTCTGTTTAGAAAACTTAAAAGATAGTTTAAATATTTTAAAATTATTAAAAAAATTAAAACAAAGTAACTATGATTTTCGTTTGGGATATTTGAGCGATAGTTTAAATGTATTAAAATAATAAAAAGAATTAATAAAAAAAGGTATGTAGGATTTCCGTTTATGAAATTTGAAAGATAGTTTAAATGTTATAAAATTATAAAAATAATTTTTTAAAAAAAGCTACTAGGTTTTGTTTATGATAGTTGAAGGATAGTTCAAATTTTTTATAATTATTAAAATAATTAAAAACAAAGTTAGTAGGATTTCTGTTTTTGTTACTTGAACGATCGTTTAAATGTATTAAAATAATAAAAATAACTAATAAAAAAAAGGTATGTAGGATTTCTGTTTATGAAATTTGAAAGATAGTATAAATGTTATAAAATTATAAAAATAATTTTTTAAAAAAAAGTTACTAGAATTTCTGTTTAGAATAGTTGAAGGATAGTTCAAATGTTTTATTATTATAAAAATAATTAAAAAACAATTACTAGGATTTCTGTTTAGGATACTTTAATGATAGTTTAAATGTTTTAAAATTATAAAAAATATTAAAAAACATTATTAAGATTTCTTTTTAGGATACTTGAAAGATAGTTTAAATGTTTTAAAATTATTAAAATACTTTTTAAAAAAAAGTTACTACGATTTCTATTTATGATAGTTGAAAGATAGTTTAAATGTTTTCAAATTATAAAAATAATTAAAAAATATTTCTAAGATTTCTGTTTATGATACATGAACGATAGTTTAAATGTATTAAAATAATAAAAATAATTTATATAAAAAAATATGTACGATTTCTGTTTAGAAAATTTGAAAGATAGTATAAATGTTATAAAATTATAAAATAATTAAAAAACAAAGTCACTTGGATTTCTGTTTAGGATATTTGGAAGATAGTTTAAATATTTTAAAATTATAAAAATAATTTTTAAAAACGAAGAAATAGGATTTCTCTTTAGGATACTTGAGTGATAGTTTAAATGTTTTCAAATTATAAAAATAATTAAAAAAATATTTCAAGAATTTTGTTTAGGATACTTGAACGATAATTTAAATGTATTAAAATAATAAAAATAATTTATAAAAAAAAATATGTACGATTTCTGTTTAGAAAATTTGAAAGATAGTATAAATGTTATAAAATTATAAAATAATTAAAAAACAAAGTCACTTGGATTTTTTAGGATACTTGGAAGATAATTTAAAAGTTTTAAAATTATAAAAATAATTTATTAAACAAAATTAAATAGGAATTCTATTTAGAAAACTTGAAAGGTAGTTTAAATATTTTAAAATTATTAAAATAATTAAAAACAAAGTTACTGGGATTTCTGTTTAAGATATTTGAACGATAGTTTAAATGTATTAAAATAATAAAAATAATTAATAAAAAAAGGTATGTAGGATTTCTGTTTATGAAATTTGAAAGATAGTATAAATGTTATAAAATTGTAAAAATAATTAAAAAACAAAGGCACTTGGATTTCTGTTTAGGATACTTGGAAGATAGTTTAAATGTTTTAAAATTATAAAAATAATTTATTAAACAAAAGTAAATAGGGATTCTGTTTAGAAAACTTAAAAGATAGTTTAAATATTTTAAAATTATTAAAAAAATTAAAACAAAGTAACTATGATTTTGTTTGGGATATTTGAACGATAGTTTAAATGTATTAAAATAATAAAAAGAATTAATAAAAAAAGGTATGTAGGATTCTGTTTATGAAATTTGAAAGATAGTTTAAATGTTATAAAATTATAAAAATAATTTTTTAAAAAAAGCTACTAGGTTTCTGTTTATGATAGTTGAAGGATAGTTCAAATTTTTTATAATTATTAAAATAATTAAAAACAAAGTTAGTAGGATTTCTGTTTTTGTTACTTGAACGATCGTTTAAATGTATTAAAATAATAAAAATAACTAATAAAAAAAAGGTATGTAGGATTTAGGTTTATGAAATTTGAAAGATAGTATAAATGTTATAAAATTATAAAAATAATTTTTTAAAAAAAGTTACTAGAATTTCTGTTTAGAATAGTTGAAGGATAGTTCAAATGTTTTATTATTATAAAAATAATTAAAAAACAATTACTAGGATTTTGTTTAGGATACTTTAATGATAGTTTAAATGTTTTAAAATTATAAAAAATATTAAAAAAAATTATTAAGATTTCTTTTTAGGATACTTGAAAGATAGTTTAAATGTTTTAAAATTATTAAAATACTTTTAAAAAAAAGTTACTACGATTTCTATTTATGATAGTTGAAAGATAGTTTAAATGTTTTCAAATTATAAAAATAATTAAAAAATATTTCTAAGATTTCGTTTATGATACATGAACGATAGTTTAAATGTATTAAAATAATAAAAATAATTTATATAAAAAAATATGTACGATTTCGTTTAGAAAATTTGAAAGATAGTATAAATGTTATAAAATTATAAAATAATTAAAAAACAAAGTCACTTGGATTTCTGTTTAGGATATTTGGAAGATAGTTTAAATATTTTAAAATTATAAAAATAATTTTTAAAAAACAGAAGAAATAGGATTTCTCTTTAGGATACTTGAGTGATAGTTTAAATGTTTTCAAATTATAAAAATAATTAAAAAAATATTTCAAGAATTTCTGTTTAGGATACTTGAACGATAATTTAAATGTATTAAAATAATAAAAATAATTTATAAAAAAAAATATGTACGATTTCTGTTTAGAAAATTTGAAAGATAGTATAAATGTTATAAAATTATAAAATAATTAAAAAACAAAGTCACTTGGATTTCTGTTTAGGATACTTGGAAGATAATTTAAAAGTTTTAAAATTATAAAAATAATTTATTAAACAAAATTAAATAGGAATTCTATTTAGAAAACTTGAAAGGTAGTTTAAATATTTTAAAATTATTAAAATAATTAAAAACAAAGTTCTTGGGATTTTGTTTAAGATATTTGAGCGATAGTTTAAATGTATTAAAATAATAAAAATAATTAATAAAAAAAAGGTATGTAGGATTTGCGTTTATGAAATTTGAAAGATAGTATAAATGTTATAAAATTGTAAAAATAATTAAAAAACAAAGGCACTTGGATTTGTTTAGGATACTTGGAAGATAGTTTAAATGTTTTAAAATTATAAAAATAATTTATTAAACAAAAGTAAATAGGGATTCCGTTTAGAAAACTTAAAAGATAGTTTAAATATTTTAAAATTATTAAAAAAATTAAAACAAAGTAACTATGATTTGTTTGGGATATTTGAACGATAGTTTAAATGTATTAAAATAATAAAAAAGAATTAATAAAAAAAGGTATGTAGGATTTCCGTTTATGAAATTTGAAAGATAGTTTAAATGTTATAAAATTATAAAAATAATTTTTTAAAAAAAGCTACTAGGTTTCGTTTATGATAGTTGAAGGATAGTTCAAATTTTTTATAATTATTAAAATAATTAAAAACAAAGTTAGTAGGATTTGTTTTTGTTACTTGAACGATCGTTTAAATGTATTAAAATAATAAAAATAACTAATAAAAAAAGGTATGTAGGATTTCTGTTTATGAAATTTGAAAGATAGTATAAATGTTATAAAATTATAAAAATAATTTTTTAAAAAAAGTTACTAGAATTTCTGTTTAGAATAGTTGAATGATAGTTCAAATGTTTTATTATTATAAAAATAATTAAAAACAAAGTTACTAGGATTTCGTTTAGGATACTTTAATGATAGTTTAAATGTTTTAAAATTATAAAAAATATTAAAAAAAATTATTAAGATTTCTTTTTAGGATACTTGAAAGATAGTTTAAATGTTTTAAAATTATTAAAATACTTTTTTAAAAAAAGTTACTACGATTTCTATTTATGATAGTTGAAAGATAGTTTAAATGTTTTCAAATTATAAAAATAATTAAAAAATATTTCTAAGTTTTTTTTATGATACATGAACGATAGTTTAAATGTATTAAAATAATAAAAATAATTTATATAAAAAAATATGTTTTACGTTGCTTGGAAAATTTGAAAGATAGTATAAATGTTTTAATAAATATAAAATAATTTAAAAACTCAAAGTCACTTGGATTTCTTAGATATTTGGAAGATAGTTTAAATATTTTAAAATTATAAAAATAATTTTTAAAAAGCAGAAGAAATAGGATTTCTCTCTAGGATACTCGGGAGTGATAGTTTAAATGTTTTCAAATTAAAAAAATAATTAAAAAAATATTTCAAGAATTCTTGTTTTAGGATACTTGAACGATAATTTAAATGTATTAAAATAATAAAAATAATTTATAAAAAAAAATATGTATGAGATTTCTGTTTAGAAAATTTGAAAGATAGTATAAATGTTATAAAATTATAAAATAATTAAAAAACAAAGTCACTTGGATTGCTTAGGATACCTGAAGATAATTTAAAAGTTTTAAATTATAAAAATAATTTATTAAACAAATTAAATAGGAATTCTATTTAGAAAACTTGAAAGGTAGTTTTAAATATTTTAAAATTATTAAAATAATTAAAAACAAAGTTCTTACGGATTTCTGTTTAAGATATTTGAACGATAGTTTAAAATGTATTAAAATAATAAAAATAATTAATAAAAAAAGGTATGCAGGATTTCTTTGTTTATGAAATTTGAAAGATAGTATAAATGTTATAAAATTGTAAAAATAATTAAAAAAAAAAGGCACTTGGATTTCTGCTAGGATACTTGGAAGATAGTTTAAATGTTTTAAAATTTAAAAAATAATTTATTAAACAAAAGTAAATAGGA